>JAYMSP010002972.1:0-21704 GCA_036897095.1 Plantago elongata
AAAAAAAAAAAAAAAAAACAAAAAAAATTCTCTGAATTCCCGGTTTCGGGAATGGGGGGGTTGGGGATTGGCTACTTAACTTTGTATATGGATGGCGTAGCCGCGTAGCTGCATTTACCTAAGCTGGATATATATATGTATTCTTTGTATGCCATATTTGCTTTGCCTCAAGTACATGCATGATTTTGTTATCATTGATATAAGCTTTGTATATATACTTCTAATAACCAATATAGACTGCAATAGGCTTTGAAAGTGCATGCATGATGATAATCTTGAATTCCACACATTTTCTTGCACGAGAAGACTACATTGGATATATATATGAATAACTTTTCCCACTTCCTTTATATCTATTGTGATGGATTTAACACTAGGATTTTGCGGATATCTTATATGTTTTACTCTGCAGGAGACTAGAGCCAAGATCAAGGAAATTGCTTTGCTGGAACGCACCAAGAGTATCTCGCCGAAAGGTAAATAGTTTTCCTTTGCTGTTCTTTTCGTCTTATTTCTTTCTTATGGGGAAAAGAAAAATTGTATTAATTACAAAAGTGGTATTCAATCTTCAATCACATAATCCTGTATGACTCTGATATTGGGGGAGAGTTGAGCATCTGATTCCAAATTACCCGCCCAGAATATATCTATCTATGTGTATATACTATATACTGCTCCAAATTCCATCCTAGAAATTGCAAGTAATATTGTTTGGTAGTAGTAGTACTACCCCCTTCTGAAAGCTTCTTGCTCAAAATTTGGGAGGTCCTAGACTCCTGAGTGTCGACTAGGAATATTCCACTTGAATCTGTATTCTGTAATCCTGCTCTATTCATAATCACTATATGCCGAAGACATTCTCTATCTGAGTTTACTGCAATAAGATCTTTGAGATATTTTATAAAGATGAACAAGATGCTGAGATTTTCAAATTCCCTAGTAAATAAGGATCTAGGCCATCTCAAACCCCAAACTTGGTGATTATAGTATATACATATATTTATTTGGATTTTCTTTCATTGTTGTATGGATTATGGTTGTGTGGGCATAATGATCTGAATTGAGACATAAACCGTGACCTAATTAAGTATTTATACTTGCATGGTAACTTTTCCTTGAGAAGTAATGGAATGATAAAACGAGCACATAATTTCTATTTTCGTTTTTAAAAAAGTTTTACTGTGATGTAACACTTACTCATTCAGCTATTGACAGTGAGCTAGAAGGGCTTTATTGATATATTTATTTAATTATTATGATATCTCTCATAAGCTAGTAATGATACTCGGAGCGTAAGTATGAAATTTCATGTTTTGTAGCTGTCACGTTTGAAGATTCGCACAAGGAAACCACACACACTGCTGAAATTCGTCTCATGCGGAAGGTGCCTCTCCAGTAGGTCTCCAAGGTAATTCCTGATGAATAATACTGTCATGTTGTGGAAGGCTTTCGATGTGCGATTACCTGCACCAGTCCTTTAGGTGTTGATTAAATTACTCATGTAACTGCAGTTAGGTTTTTCTTTAGACAAAAGCTCAGTTATTACCATTTAATAAGAAATTAGAGTAGATTAATTGAATTAAGGACTACAGCTTTTATCAATAGACTTTGAAATTTTATCCTCCTTATTTTTTCTCATGGGCAATGTGAAATAACTAATAAGTTATTCTTTGTTATTTTAACAAATTTAGACTACTGTTGATATAGAACTATGTAAAATTTATGTGCTTCTAAACCGGTTTCTGAACTTTAGTCTTATACCAAACACTCCCCTAGTGAAAGGTAGATCCATCTGGATTGGGAATCATCCCCGTTGTAGGTATGGGCTGTACTGATAGAACTACTCTTGGCCGTAAACTTTATCATGTTGATGGAGATCTCGAAGTAAAATTCTTCGTATGGAGTACGAAGAACTAAAATTCATGTTGTGCCAGCAGTTATATGCTCTAGGAGCTGCTATATTTGATTTTTTTGGATGACATATATGGTGATGATGAAATGTGCTCTACTGATTACATTTCGAAGAACTAAAATTCACGTATAGCTGATGAAAACTGCACAATCAGTGAAACTTCCCAATCTTGAATCTTTCAAACGTGGCGTCGAATGCACAACCTGCTGATAGCCAGTTCAAGGCGAATTCTGCAATCTTGGAAGACTGGATAGATGATGGAACCAGCTTCCCTAAACTTAGACACCTACTGTGCCACTGCAGTCTGCAGCTTGCAGGAGATCCCTTTTGATATTAACCTAAAAAAACTTGTTTTTCTTCATTTCTAAATGAAAATTAACCTTGCCATGTGATGAGACCATGTTTTTCTAGTGTGCAACCGTGACATTTCTTCATTTTGCGAAATCAGATATTGTGGCGCGAAGGTACATAACCGTCATGTAACTATCATGTTCGAAGTGGTTTAACTACTCATGATAGAAGCAAGATTAAATAATTTAAGATATTACTCATGTTTAATATAGTGCCTCGACTACTTTAAAAGAAAAGAATAACCTCACATATTTTCTTCGAGAAGACGACTAGACTAAGAATGCCCCCTCCTAGTTCCGCAAAGCTTAGACGTGACTAAATGGTATTTAGGTGAAGTAAACTCTGAAATTGGTGATTCAGAAGTCAATGTGCCGGTACAAGTTACAAGTCAGGGATGATAAATCATAATTTTCCAATTCCATTGTCATGTCAGTCAGACGTTTTTGCTGGTCCAAAGCTCCATCTTACCTGGACGGTGTGAAAAAGTCATCAATATATTCAATACACCATCCTTTCCTGAGGTTCACAAAATTCTTTTCCAAGTTCTATTTTTCGCACATATGACATATATGGTAAGTTTGATTTATTGAAAATTCTACCTATATTACAAAAATGAAGATACGGAGATAATGAGCTAACAAGTGTCCATCACTTCTCTTAGTACCGAGCTAATAATTAAACTCCACCTTGACTATGCAGAGCTAATAATTAAACTCCACCTTGACTGTGCAATATAATAACAAATGATATATAATTAGCTAGATGTTTCACTGTCCATTAGATTTCGTATTTGTAATCGACGTTGGACAATCATCTTCGACAATTTTCATAAATCTAACCGTCAAAGATGAACGGAACGAAATTAAAATGAAGTATAACTAAACGGAACTGAATTGTACATAAAATTAAACTAAAATAGTTTGTTGAAGATAACATAGGATTATAGTAAGTTACAACCTCTTATTTAAGGAGCTGCGTTGTTGTGCCAATGAATTATGATGTCGCCTTATTTGTCTGGGTGATATATACATATATCGTGAGGTTCGGGAAATTTGCTTTGGTAGTGGGGAATGTGGAATTCCATCCGTTCATCATTAATCTTGCAATTATTTCATAAGTGCCGTGCCACTTACTTTTTGTATACACAAATACACAAATTATTATAAAAGTTTCATGTGGATGTTGCTTATGCTAAGTTATGAAAGATGGGCAAGATTGATGAAAAACTTGAAAATTTCACAATAGATTTTAGTACGACAGAAAACTGAAAAAATATGCCAAAATTAAACGTAACAACTAAATGTGCCAATACTCAATTTTTTTTTTTTTGTTGAATTAACTGTTTCCTTTAACATTGACTACCAAAGTAACAAAATTAGGCAAAAAAAATAAAAAAATGCACAAAAATCATTTAAAGTTTGAAACTGTCAGTAACTTAAATTACAAAAGGTAGATTTAGATTTTTCACGTTTATTTTAACTATTGCACTTAGCTAATTTTCCCGCAACTACTTTTGCATAGTGTTTTAGCTATTGATTTCGAAGGATTTAACGTTTTTCGCTTTAGTTTCAATCGAAATTTCATCTTAAGTACGAATGACTTGCTAAATTTAATGTATGATTAGGTTTCCCAATTCAATTGATCAATTTTTAGTTAATCTATTTTGAAAATTGAATTGAAATTTAAGTTAATTTGAATCCGCCTAGTTTAATAGTGCTTAATTGTTTTGTTAGTATGTACTCTATGACTTTATAATATTAGCTGGATTGATCTATGACTCTATATTAATTGATTTAGTTTAAGCTTTTATGCATAGGATTTAATTTTTTAATACGATTTCACCATATCAGATTTTAAGTCGCATGCACGACATTAAAAGTGGATACCCATTAAAAACTGTCAACGGTTATACATACAGTACAAATCAAATGGTTTATTAAAAGTTGATCATTATTGTTAATACACACATGTGAATATGTACATGTATAATATATAGTAAATTAGTAATGATAATAATAATAATAATAATAACATAAAATTTACATTGTTAATACGAGATAAATATTTTATATGATTTTAAATATAGTAAATTTATAGTTCAAATTGAAAGTGACGTTCATAAAAATATGGTCCCCACTTGTGCATTTTGGTAGAAAAAACAGATGGGTGGGCACGTTTTGTAATAATTGAATAAAATAGGATTCCATCCTCATTTAAGTAATTGTAATGTACAATAAAATAGTCAACTTTCCATGGTCAACTTTGAAATTAATTGCAATATGACCCCTACTTACTATACTATCATCGTCTCTCTCCACTTTAATTAATTAATTTCCTCAAAGAAAATAAAAGACAGGCCAACCGTCGGTCAACAATTCATATCACTAAAAATGGAAAAGGCAATTATTTTTTAATTTCTATTTCTGAAATTCCACTTTCTTTTCATTTTATCTAAATATATACAAAACAGATTAAAGCAATTTCATGTACATTTCCAAACAGTAATTTTCAACCTCCAGTCAATTCTTTTACTAGAATTAAGTTAACTAACACAATGACCCTATGTTTAGTTTGTAATATGCTTAAAAATGACACCAAATAACTTACTTAATTATCCTCATTTAAATATTACCGGTTAGAATTAAACTCAACTGAAATTGTTTTTTAAACGATTAAGGAGACTCGAACCCCCAACCTTTTAGTTAAAAATGAAGCGTCTTACTAACTGAATTGTACTTCTTTATTGAACTGATGAGCTGAATTTAATTATAGTATAAAAATCAACTAAGGAGAACTAAACATAATTCATTAAATCTAAACTGAAATTAACAACATGGCTTATTTATCAATATATAAATACGAAGACTCCCGAAATGATGTATTTAGATAACTTATTCAGATACCGATCTATATTATCAAGTAAAATCTTCTTCAATATTAATCAAAATGTATATTTTTTAATGAAATAAACTTCTTATATTATGATAAATCATGAATATTGAGATTGTAGATGTTCCCGTTAATAAAACCGATTATATCGTGTGATAAATGTTCATCAGTTATAATTCAATTAAAATAATTAAATAATATTAAATAATTAAAGAAAGAAGGAGAAAGAAAAGGTAGAATAGTTAGAGGTGAGAAGAAGCAGAAGTGCAGAAGTCAAAAGAAAAGGTTGTTTAGTTGAGAAAGAGAAAGAAAACAAAAGGTTCCAAAATTAGTGAGGTGAGGTGCTAAAATTCTTCATCAGATTCACACCCACCATCGTCATCATCAACCTCAAAACCTCTCACTCATTTCTCATCAAATTCCTTCCCACAATCCCACCAATTTCGTTTCATCTCAAAGTAACGAAGTTAGATAGATAGATAGATAGTTGCAGTAGTAGAAAAACAAGTCATCATCATCATCATCTGTCTAATTCAATTTCTAATCTTGTACCAGTACCATTATCAAAACTACCAGAAGACAAAATTAGTTGTCGACTCGAAGGTCGCTTTCATGGAGCCTGCTTATTGTGCACAACAATTCAATACCCACACAAAAATACAAGAAACAAGAATTAATTAGCTTTTTCCATTGAAACAATTTCAGTCAATTCTCCAATTTTAATCAAACCTTCACGCGGATTCTCATTCTCCACCCATATAATCCGTCAAACCCAAACCCCCCTTGTTTTCCCTTTCTAACTATTTCCTTTTTCTTTTCCTGCAAAATTCGATTCGATTGACAAATGGCATGCGCGGCGATATTCTCGTCGCTTAGGCGGCGGAGGTCGCCGTCGTTGGAGACTTTTCTGGCGCCGGTGGATCTGTCCAACACTGCCGTGCTGGATGCTCTGCGTGTCGTTTCGTCGGAGCTTCTCTCTAGGGTTTCGGACAAGCCGGTGCCTTTTTTTCAGGTGAGGAATTGTAGATCTTTGCTCAGGAGAATTCAGGTGATTTCTGTGCTACTTGATGCTATTCATGAGGTTGGGTTGTCGAAAATGGGCACTACAGTGTTTGTGTGCTTGAAGGAGTTGTACCTTCTGCTTTACAGGTCTAAGATATTGGTTGATTATGTGAGAGGGTCTAGTAAGCTCTGGCTTTTGTTACAGAATCACTCCGTTTCGGGTCATTTTCATGACTTGAATCAGGAGATCTCGACGCTTTTGGATGTGTTTCCTTTGTGTGATGTTAATTGTATAGCTGATGATGTTAAGGAGCAGGTTGAGTTGTTGAGGAAACAGATGAGGAAGTCGAGGTTGTTTATTGATAAGCATGATGACTTGTTGAGGGTAAAGTTTTATGCTTTCTTGAGTGAATTTGAGAATGGGAGGATTCCGGATAGGGATGATTTATACGCGTTTTTCGTCGGGAAGTTGGGTATTTGCAATGCGAAAAGTTGTAGGTTTGAGATTGAGTTTTTGGAGGAGCAGATTGTGAATCATGATGGGGATGTCGAGCCAACAGCTTCAATTCTTAATGGATTCGTGGCGATCACAAGGTATAGCAGGTTCTTGTTGTTTAGATTTGAGGATGAGGAAGGTGATTTGGGGAGGTGGATGCGGAAGAAGACAAAGAAAGGGCTGCTCCTGCAGGAAATTGCTGACACGTTTATTACCATCCCGAAAGATTTCAGTTGTCCGATATCGTTGGATTTAATGAAGGATCCAGTGATTATATCGACAGGGCAGACGTACGATCGCATGTCTATTGCTAGGTGGATGGAGGAAGGGCATTCCACGTGCCCGAAAACGGGACAGATGCTTATGCACAATAAATTGGTGCCGAACAGGGCGTTGAGGAATTTAATTGCTCAATGGTGTATGGCGAATGGGATTCCGTACGATCCTCCAGAGAATCCGGATTATTCTTCTGAAAGTGCGGCATCTGCTTTCCCAAGCAAAGCTGCGATTGAAGCCATTAAAGCTACATCAGGACTGTTAATTGAACAATTGGCAAATGGGACTTCAAGAGCTAAAACAGTTGCTGCTAGGGAAATTCGAATGTTAGCAAAATCAGGAAGGGAGAATCGGGCTTGCATTGCGGAAGCCGGTGCTATACCTCTCCTAAAAATGTTACTTTCGTCATCAGATGCCTTTGCACAAGAGAATTCGGTTACTGCAATGCTGAACTTGTCAATTTATGATAAAAACAAGCATAGGATCATGGATGTGGAAGGATGTTTAAGTTCAATTGTTAGTGTATTGAGGAACGGGCACATGACTGAAGCAAGGGAAAATGCTGCAGCGACATTATTCAGTCTTTCAGCAGTCCATGATTATAAGAAACTGATATCCCAAGAAGAGGGAGCCATCGAAGCTTTAGCTGGGTTATTGAGAGAGGGAACACCAAGAGGACAAAAGGATGCTGTGACTGCTTTGTATAACTTGTCGACTCATGCGGACAATTGTCCGAGGTTGATAGAATCGGGAGCGGTAACTGCTCTGATTGGGGCACTGAGATGTGAAGGGGTATCAGAGGAAGCTGCGGGTGCATTGGTCCCGATTGTAAGGCAGCCAATGGGGGCCGAAGTAGTGGCTAATGAGGAAATGGCTGTGACAGGATTAATTGGAATGATGAGATGTGGCACCCCAAGGGGAAAGGAGAATGCAGTGGCTGCTTTGCTTGAGTTGTGTAGAAGTGGTGGCTCAGCTGCAATGGAACGGGTGTTAAAAGCACCGGCGTTGGCTGGATTGTTGCAGAGTTTGTTATTCACAGGGACAAAACGGGCTAGGAGAAAAGCAGCTTCCCTTGCTCGAGTCTTTCAAAGGTCTGAAAATGCCTCAATGCGTTTCAGTGGATATGCATATGTATCAAACCCAGGTGCGCAAAGGAATCCTAGTTTCGTTGCTGATGTTTCTATGCCGATTTCCGTTTCACCTGTATTATAGTGGGAACTTTCAGAAATTATATCTCATTCATTACTCTCCCATTTTTTATCTGTAATATTTACAAATTTTTGTTTCATTATTGATATGAGAAGAGGAGGTTATAGACATTTTATAATGTGGGTTTGTTCAGAAGAAACTTTGAACTTGATTATGCACAAAAGATGAACTTAGTTCTCTGTTCTTGTTCTTTATGCTACTGTCGCTCAACTTATAGAGCTAGTCACTAAGCTTTTGCGGTTCTTATAAGGAATTCTGGTTTGACTTGGTTCACGATGCATCCCAGTTCTGTTAGTTTCTCTGGCACACAGACACATTTGGCGATAAGTTTGCAAGTCTAGGTAAAAGCACATACATTGCCAAGTATTTCTGCAAAACTAAATCCTTTCACATTACTAATAAGAATTCTTGGAGGTAATACTATATCTAGTGAAAATGGGTAACACGGCCTCTAGCAGCCCGAAGCCACTTCTCTAGTTAATTAAGTTCTTGCACTTGAAATATGAACTTCGTATTCATCTGCAAAACCTGCTGATCCGTCTTATAGCCCTGCAGGTATATACTAGTATAAAATAAACCTGTTAGAGTATGGGATGTATGCTGAGTGTTGAGTGAAATAGGATCTTACAGCCAACTGTTAATCATGCCCACAGTTCGAAGTCACCATCTTCGTACTCGTTCAGAGCAGATGCCATAATTTCTTGTCCTGCAAATTCTGATTCCATCATATCGTCAAGAATCATCATTGCTTTAGAGTATTGAGCTGCTACATCTCCCTCCATGCTTTCATCCTCATCATTTAGCATGTTAGTCAAGAAATCAGAGTGTGCTGCATACTCAGAAGCTTTTTCCACTGCCTGGTCTAGGTTAGAACTCCCTGCAGCATTAGCTGCATCGATTATTGTCTCCGTCGTGTGACAACCACTGGACTGGTCTCGTCTCTCTTGAAGCAACTCAATTAGCTTAGTTAGATAATCAGATCTGTTTGTACTTTCATCATCTGGCTCAGGAAGTATGGGGTGGTTTGCTTGGAAACTCTCAACCTGTTGTGCCATGTTTTCTAGACTGTGTCTAAGGAATTGAATTTGCTGTTTGATACCAGTCTGCTCGGTCATCATAGCATTAACCTTCCTCTCCAGTGAGGTTGTCACTGGGTCATGGACATGAAGTCTATGAAGAGCATAAGCAGGACCTCTCTTATTTGACATTCGAGGTTCTTGTGCCTTTCTTTTGATGTTCTTCAACAGATGCTTTTTCCCAGATTGAAACCATTCATTTGCGTATTCATATCTGGCATAGGTGATTTTTTTGAATCCCTGTAAAACAATTCCAACCAGCATTTAGTCCCGAAGGAACAAAATTCGTAAGAAACTATATATCTCCCAAAACCCGGTGAGGTCTTGATACAATAAACACTCAAACTCAGAGTATATATAGACTGTTAGAACACCCTATGGCTTGAAAAGAAACATGTATAGTCAATGAGATTACAACATCAATCATTGATTCGAAATCCTTGGGGATTTATTGACTTTTCGGTGTAAGGTAAAACTCCTAGGCATAAAACAGAGTATTTACTCAAGCATCTGAAAATACCACATACAGTTTCATTCAAAAGAAACACAGGAACATACTATATGCTAAGAGAATGAATGGTCTTGAGAAACTTTACATAGTTGTTAAGCTGAGAGACGAAGCTGGAGAAATTGCTGCTCCTGAATTTCTTGGAGAGGATCTCAGCCGAGAACTTGTTATGATCCCAAATGATAAAACTTGTGCCGCTTGAACTCCATGATATGGACGAGTCTGTTTCTGGATCCTCAACCAAGTTAAATGTCTTCAACAAAAATGCAGGCAACCTTACATCCATCTTTCCAAAGGCTTGTTCTTGTTACTGGTGAAATCTCAGAACTAGTAGTGTGTCACAACAGTATGTGTGATTTGAGCTTTTATACTTTTGACTAAAGAGATTAAGAAGATAAAGTGTGAAAGAATGGGAATGCCACACTTAACTTGTGATTACAATTGACAAGTACAATGGAATCAAGTACAGAGGAACATTATTCTGTTTCTGTTACTTCTTTGCAGTGATTGTTTCCTGCATGAAATTTTGTTATTAAAAATACCCTTGATACATTCCCCTGTTATAGACTATCAGAGAAACACACAATACTAGTTTGCCTGATATTTTTTCTAAGCCCTCTACAATACAATCACACTTCAATCATGTGCAGCTTCACAAGAATTATTTATATATATATATATCAGATAATCGCGTATCTGAAAGAACTTTTAGAAACGATTTACATGTCTCTTTGTGCGATTTTCGCACTGGTTGTATCTAATAGTTGGTCATAATTGAACTCAACATTTAGGGGGTACATTGTAATAAGAAAGTACCTTACCCCAAAAATAATAATAGTAATTGAAGATGACAACTTAGTTCACTAAGTACTTTGTTTGGGTACAAGAATGTCAAAATCACTAACAGTCCATTCTGCCACTTGATTGGGATCTCTATAAATTTCTGTTCCCAGGTCTATGGATCTCCATTGTCTCCTAGCTGGTGTTGTTCCTGGATCCTGCAAATATTCAAATTGATATTCATAAGTACCTCTTTTTAGAGCATTTTTTACTTCTTTTTGCTATCACTTGTATAGATTCCCCTTAAAGATCAGATTTTTGTAACTCAAAATCCGTTGTATGCATCGTGATGTAAATGTCATTTGTAAACACCTATATATGAAATTTGAATATTACCTGATAAAAGTAGAGGGACTGGGACAATCTCCCAACATCAAGATTCCAAGTTCTTGAATCTCCAACCCAACCTTCTCCTTTCTTTGTTGGGTAGCCATATGCACCCCAAACAGGGTGAGGCAAAATCTGCAAGATCTCTTGTGGTTGAGGATTACTATATGGATCACACCTTACATTAGGCTCCTCCACAAAACCGGCATTTCCAGGTGCACAGTACAGATGATAAGCATCATATGGAAAATGACTAGTATCATTGCGATGAACGCGAGATCCATTAGGGAATGTGTGGTAAGGTGGACACAATTTGACGTCTTTTGCACCACACCATGAGGGAGTCTCTGGATTCAATATCATTTCACTGTAACGTGTTACGTCTGAAGTTACATCGCCATTGCATGGTAAACCATTGTTCTTCCAGCAGCTTCCCATGTCCATTAAGTAGAACTGGCTATTAGGACCACCACCTTTGATCACATTTAGGGTGAATGTAACTTTGAAATTTGGTGATTCTGGCAACTGCACTCAAAATTTGATACATTTAGATTTTGGTTAGCGAAAAACTCATACATTTCAAATTAACAAGCAAAAGATAGGAATGTGTTACTTACAATCTTCAACATCCCCCTAGTTGAGTAGTGATACCCACCGGAAACTCCAGATGTGGTATCCGATCTCAGGTAAAGCATCAGCCATGGATACTTCGTGGAGGTCCTCAGAATATGATGAAAGATCCAGCTTCCTTTTCCAAGTTCCTTCTTCCAAGTCACTGAATGATAGGAAATATTACTCCCACCTGTGTAGTTTCTCAGATCTGCATCCAAATCCCATGAGCCATAGAATCTCCCTTTGAGCTCAGTTCGATTAGGCCCCTGTAACACCGTGTAATCATGATAAATCAAGGGCTGGTTCATACAACCTGGACCAAAACAGGGAAATTGGCTACGAGGACCAAAAGGCCCTACTTTATGGCCATCTTTCGGGCACTTAGCCGCATATGTATCCATGTTGCCACTCTTTAGCATAATCATCCAGAAGTTCCATGGATGCGGTTTGTCTTCAACTTGGCACTTTTTACCCAAGTATAGTTCTTTTTCTGCTGCATACAGGTCTACATTGTTGGCTGCCTCTTGCGGAAGCCCTTTAAAGTTTTTTCCGACGCCAAGTTTGTTTTCGGATTCTGTAACTCGGTGGACTAATATGTGTGGCAATTTATTGCAAAATGAGCACTGATCTTTTCCTACAGAAATGAATCAACATGCTTAAGCAGTTTAGCTAACTTGAAATCATAATGTGGTATAAAGAATGCAATAAGATGGAAATGAACCTAGTTCAATGCATTTTTACAAATCGATGGTTCAACGTTCTTCATGTTCACGACAACATACCAATCGAATTAAGATAAAACTACCCCTACTTTAGCGGTTTAGCCCAATGGAAATTAGCAAGCTGACTGTAGATTTGAGTTCCAGATATTTGAATGCAAAATAAACAGAATTCAGCAACCAAGTTATGAAAGTCACTAATGTTGAGAAATTAATGAGAACTGACCTTGTTGAGGAGAAGCTTTGTATATGTCGAAGCAGTCAGCAGCTCTTGGACTTCCCATGTGAGGAGCTTCTTCTCCAACTTCATTGCACTGATTCCATGACTCAATCGCCAGCCTCAGATTATCCCGTCTCATCCCTGAATCACCAACCGCCGAGACAAACTCATTCTGCACCCCCCTCGATACACCACCGGGCAAAGAAACCAGAACGAGAAAAGTTACAACATAGACAGACAAAACTACATTTTGTGCCATTACTGAATCAAGTGTAACTTCTAATTTCAAAATACAGCCTTTTATCGACTGAATAGGATCTCAGTAATGTGAAACAACTGGAATCTAAACAACCATTGATGTTTATGGGTCCATTCCCAGTACCAGTATTCAGATTACAACTGTAAGGAACAACAGATTGAGAGCAGCTTGTGACAATAAATGAAGTAGCAAATTTGTACTTCCATTCTTGATTTTGAAGCAATGCCTAAATCATGATTGAGGCAAGAAAAAGTAAAAGCAACTTCCTAAAGCTTGACCTATAAATATTCTTTTTCCTCAGGGGAACACATCATATTAAAGGTTCTTTTTTCCCATTGCTAATTTCAATAACTCTCAAACAAATTTAAGAAAGTCCACTGCTATTGGTTAGGTAATCTACTTTTATATGTTTTTTTGTTAAACAGGAAAGATTGAAAACAGTGAGTTATACCAAAAGCATAGCTTCCTGGAGTGGTTGAGGAAAAGCGGTATATCTTCTGTGCCTAATAATTTCACAATTATATGTCGAAAGTGATGCTTTAACTAAACCTCTTCCATGTTGGTGCATCTTTCTGTCATCTTCTTAGGTAGGCTGGTAGTGGTGAAAATGAACAAATCCGTTTGTGAATATTAGTTTTATAAGTTCTAATAAGTCAAACGAGTTGCACGTGAGCTTGCTCGACATGATTCGAGCTGAAAATTTGGAGGCTCACAGATGCTCAGTCTCGAATTTAAACGAGCCTGAATGTTCAATGATGCTCAAGATCGGCACAGTTCAGCTAATAATTTGCACCTAACCACATAATTACTTGATGCCAGTAAATCACTTCTTGCAATTGATAAAGAGAAACTCTATGATGCCCTGCAGGCCACACAGTATTTTCTTTAAACTCACAAAACAGAGGAGATAGGACTTGAGAGTTATACCATTTTGGTCCGGAGATTCAATTATACTCAGTAGTATGTAACAGACAGAGTACACATATATTCACATCAATTGTCCGTCTTGTTTGTAAAATAAAACAGCAGATTACTGGCAGTACTTGGGAAATTCATGGTGTAGAGATTTGAGGTGTACAATTTCTTCACCACACATGAAGTACAAAATTAGAGAAAGACCCTGTAATTATACCGCAAAGCTGAGAAAGCTAATATTAGTCCAATGAACAGGAATGACATGAAAGAGCAATAACCTCACTCAATCTATCGACTAATATCACAAATATGAACAGAGTGTACGTGTAAGATGTCTATGCCCTGCCTGATGAAACAACTCATCTATAAATTTACAGCCAAAACCATGATATCAAAAACGTTGTTTCAGAAACAAAATAGCGTGGCGTACTTGTATCAAGTGCTCTCTGCTGGAGTAAGATGCCCCATCTGTTCTGCAAGATTATTTACGCTCTTCACATTCCACCAGTAAACACCACTGTTTTCAGCTTTCTTTCCATCTGTATCTTTCTTCTCTAACTGGGATTCAGCTGAAGCATCTGAACCAGGAATTTCAGTAAGAAATTGTTCCCAAAATACATCATTGACGCCAGTCCGCCCATTGGCCACAGCATTAACTGCCTTTTCCTTTTCCACAGGAGTAGTTTTAGACTCTGGATTCG
Organism: Plantago elongata; assembly: GCA_036897095.1. Lineage (NCBI taxonomy): Eukaryota > Viridiplantae > Streptophyta > Magnoliopsida > Lamiales > Plantaginaceae > Plantago > Plantago elongata. The sequence continues at coordinate 14,313 of JAYMSP010002972.1, forward strand.
TGACAATCCCAGAAGTTCTACCCCCATCTTCGAAATTTAGTTGAGTGTAAGATATACATGGGCTAGGGACGCAATTTTCAGACTCATCTGAATCAGCTGTCAAACTTTGTTCCTTTAGTCCTTCACTGACATCAAACACTACACTCTCCCAGAAAGACAAAGATGATTCAAGCAGGTCCAACAATTTCCCATTTAAAGCCAAAATCATATTAGCATCAGAATTATCTGCGGGAATTTGAGAAGAATCTCTTGAATTGTCATCATCACATAAATAACTATCTCCAGGAAATTGTCTCTTTCGATTATGGACTTCGGTTGGAGGTGTGAGATCCAGATTAATAGCCGGTTCAGGACGTAAGGTCTCGGACAGAGTGGATAACATATTCTTGTGACGCTTCTCCACATTTTGAGCACGTTCTGTCAAAGCCCTCACTTGGACTTCCAGGTCTTTGTTCTCCTCCTTGTGTCTCTGAAGTTCTTCATAAACTGATTCTTTATCAAGTTTTAGCCTTGCGATGTCATTTTTGTATTCATCCCTTTCTGACTCTGTTAGTGGAGAAACTGATGCCACACTTGGTGTTGAATGACTGTGAACAGGCTTCCGCCTGTGGATATTCCTCAGAAGGTGTGGCTGACCTCTAAGAAAATCGTCATTTGCAAATTCCCATTGTTCTGGATCAATTTTTCTGAAACCCTGCAATCCACATAACAATGCTAACAATTAGCCATTAGCAAACAAGTACAGACTAAAATTCCCTTTCCTGCTACCATTAAAGACCTAGAACAATTTGCATATTTGGGACAGCTTGAAACCAAACTGAATTGTTCTATCCATATGTCATGGCATTTGCTACTTGATGCATCCAAAAGATAATTCTGATTTTGGAAAGAGAAACGTTCTCTGCATAAACAAGGCAGGGCATTTGCTACTTGATGTAAAGTCGATGAACAGTTTTAGTTTTAAACTAGATAATCGAATTTCAGAGTTGGAAGCCATCATTATGCCAGGTAGAACAACACCTCAGGGTTTTTTACTAATCCATACTAATCCAGTGGATTTCTTTCAATTTTCTTTGGCCAACAAAACCATCTACAACATCATACAATTTTTGTCAAATAGTACATATTTGTACTAACCATGTAAGAATAATTAAGTGGACCACCTGTTCTTTTCTTCATTTCACTAGTTCATTTGTATACCTCTTCATCTTTCTCTTTAAATTTGTTTCTGTCCGATTTAAAACATCTATAACTTAAAATAAACAAATGATAACAATAAATAAAAATAACCAACAACTATATCTTTACGAGATATATAAATAGAGACTACTCTTAACTATGTTTCAATTACTTTTTCGAGATCTATAAAAATCACTAACGACTTTATTTAAACCTTAATCGAGTTCCAAAAGTGCAATTTTATTATATTGGGGCAATAATTAAACTAGCAACATAATATGATAACCAGGTAACCGGGTTGGGCATCATACACATATACCGGGTAATGGGTACGATTACCGGGCATTGCTTGCGGATAACGGACATCAAACACGAATACCGTGCATTGGATACGGATGACAGGCATCGGGTACGGATACCGGGCAATGGGTTGTCGGGCATTGCTTAGGAATACCAAACATCAAACACGGATACCGTGCATCGGAGACGGGTGACGGACATCGAACACGGAGAACGGGCATCGAATACGGATACCGGGCATCGAACACGAGTATCGAGCATCAAATTCGGGTACCGATAAAAAATTATTCTTCAATATTCAAGATATTTATAAGATTGTTTAAAAGTTAAAATTAGTATCATTGTATTTTTAGAATTATTTTAACTTTTTTGAGATTCAAATAAAGTTGTTAGTGATTTGTATACATATCAAAATAATAATTCAAACATTGTTGAGAGTGATCTGATCTCTATTTATACATCTCGAAAATATAAAATTGTTGGTGATTTTTATTTATTTTCTACATCTTTATTTTTCAAGTTATAAACATTTTAAAGTGGACAAAACTAAAATTTAAGAACAAGAAAAATGATGAATGACAAGGTGACAAGTGTCAATAAGAAGGAGAAGGCTTGGTACTTTAAGAGGCAAATATGTACATTCTAACACTAGTGATTTGATGAAACAAATTTTGCTCAAAGAAAAATATAAGCACTATATGGTAGCTCTCCCCAACACCTCATGCAAGTGCAAAATTATCATGAATATTAGCAACTAGTCAACTTCTAGGAAAAAAACGGGGACATTATTTTAAAGATCAATGGGTATATTAAAGTCATTCAAAGTATTCCGAATACTCACATATGTATTTAGCTGCCTGATAAAGCTAGAGAAATTGTTGTGCTTGAAGTATCTAGGCAGAAGTTCCCTTGAAAATTCTGGAGGATTCCACACAATGAAGCTCTTATTACTCTGACTCCAAGACACAATGGGGTCCGTGGAAGGATCATCTACCATTTCATATGTCTTGGCTATGAAAGGCGGCAATGAGTTGGAGCTGGACGGTGCTTCATCCATCTTAAATTGAGTTGCCAACAATCACAAACACCTCAAATTTGGTCCATTGACAAGAAACTGAACATACAAGGCTCTTATCCTCTTCAAACTTAGCAGAAACTCAGACAATCAAACAAGTCCTACTACCTCATCACTTTCTCATTATTCATTCAGGTGCCAAAAGCATCACTCAAGATCAGCTTAAACAGACTCAAATACGAGCTAAATTAACGTCGAGAAGCTTCCATCTTCATTTCGTTGCAACTCAACATAATATATCTCTTCTCCACCTCAACCCCTTCCAAACTGATCTATTCAATAGTCAACATCTCTAAAAATTGCCCACCTCTGTTTCTCTTCAAAACTAATTCTTTGCAAAATAATAACTCTATCCGACTCAATCCCTAACAGAAAAGGCAAAACTTTCCTGCATTTGCAACCAAATGAAATTCTTAAAAAAATCACCAGTATGAAACTTCAACCATAAACAAGCAAGCAGTACAAATACTTCCACATCAAGGTCGTTAAGAAAGCAATCTCGCAACCTAATCTTAACGCAAAAGCAAAAATTAAACAAATCAGACACATCAATTAATAAAAAACACACTTTAAAAAAGGAAATGACAATATGAATCAACGAATTTCACAATCCTATGCAAGAAAATGATACTGAAATGAGCTGTATTACCTGAAAGAGAAGAATCAGGTGCTGTGGAGAAGAAAGACAATGGAATTTATTGGGATCTGTTGATGAAATTGTTCAGAAAATCGAGGTGGAGAAATTTGGGTGGGATTTTCTAGGGCTTTGTTGACATTTAATTATTTATGTATTCATCCAATCCAATTCAATCATGCGGAAACTTCGCTTTTCTTGACACTCACGAATTTTATTTACCTACTGGCAATAACCGGTCCCTCAAGTTTCCGGAATATGATTATAGGGCCCTTATCTATATAAAAGTATATAGATAACAAAAGGCATGCATCATCTATAAAGAAGGGAACATTATTAAGCTACTAGGAGTCTAGGAGTACAATATTTTGTACTTGAGGTTTTGCATAATGGAAGATGATGCGATTCAAAACTCTTTGTTTTGGACCGTAACGATCACTTATGGATTGTTTCTAAAATACTACTAGTATAATAGTAAAATATTAAACGTGTAACGACTCGAAATTTCCTCAGTTGAATTTTTAGCGTCTTAGAATGAACTAGAGCGTCAGATCGTGATTTCTTCAGTTTAGCCCAATGTTTAATCTACTGCTGGCCCAATTTCTTTTGAGCCCTTTAGTTACCTCATTAAGTCAGCTGCTCCGTTGCACACAAATTAATTACATTAAAACCTATCTTAATCATCAAGTATGGTAGTTCCGAGTCTACCGGCAAACACACAATAAGAACTCGTTGTCCAGCATCCAAACGATATACATAGTCCATCTCCAGCCTCTTTACACTTCCTTCTTCCAAATTTGGTTCATATCTTTTGGTAAGCGAATTTCCTTCTTATTTTCTTCATTGTTTATCCACCTGATGTCAATCAAATCCTTCTTTCCATTCTATCTTCTTAGGGTCTAGTGAAAGAGCAGCATGGGGTTGGGACATTTCTAAAAAAAGACACTTTTAGTTGGTACCGTTCAATTTTAGTACTTAAGTTGATATTTGCTCCAATTTAGATACCTCGTGTCACGTTGATATTTTAAAATTTTAATGGATGAAATTTTAAATAAAATAAATTTAAATAATTTTCAATTTGTCCACATATTTTTCGATTATTATAAATCAACCCTATTTTGTACAATTAACATAAAAGAAGGTTATAAGAAAAAAGAAAGAAGTGGGAAATTAATTTTAAATTACAAAAGAATGTATAACAATCTGAAAAATTATTAATTATAATTTTAAATTAAATTTTTATATATTAAAAATAAATAAAAATAATTAAATCCCAAAAGGGAGACACTTATCTCTCTCTCGTAATTTATGGGTATAAATTATTTAATATAATTCTAAAATATTTTTAAAAATATAAAAAAAAAATATTTCACATTTTATTACATATAAAATAAATAAAAGAATTCAAAAATTCAAAAATGCGATTGCTACAATAAACTTTTCAATTTTGAATTTTGTAAGTGATTTTATTTTTTATTTTTTATAAATTATTCTCAATAGAGATATATTTTCATATGAGTAATTTAGTATATTGTTACAACTTAGGATCTATTTGCAATTAATAAAGAGGATCGTATTTACGTTTAGGTCCACAATATTTTTGTATTTTTATCTATTTGCAATTAATAATGTGACACGTGTCACGTAATTAAGCTGTCACGTGTCAGGAGGTACCTAAGTTGAATACAATGTTAACTTAAAGTATCAAAATTGAACGATAACAACCAAATATACCTTTTTTAAAAATGTCACAACTTAGGGTACCTTTTTCGAAATTTTCCCGCATCGGGTTGGATTTGTTCGTAGCTTGCGTTGAGACGCTAATTATACTGATGGTTCAGCTCTTTGTTCCCATGCTCACTCTGGAATAGGATGCATTATAATCTATAAGGAAGAAGGAGAGAGTTTGTCAGAGCAGAAAATTCTAACTTTATAGATGGTTGGCAAGTATGTTCAGAACAGAATGTTCCACAGATTCCAAGTATTTTTTGGTTGTAGATGCAGAACAAATCACCAATGTGGCAACACCAGAACCTGGTATGGGAACTCATTGAAAAGCTTAGAAGACTCAAAGTCTGGAAGATATCTTCTGTTCAACACTAAAGTTGCAGATGTGCTTCCAAAGCTTGGAAGTTGTGTTTACTTTAAATTATTTAGAAATTCTTTTGCTGATATTACAAACAATTTCCCCTTTACACCCAGTTTATTAGTTTATTATGATTGCCCTGAGTTGGCTTGGTATGTAAAACTTGAATGATAGGGACAAAGTGACTCCCTCTATCATCAAGGTACCCGGATCACAATTGAGTTGTTTTTCGTAATTCATAGTTAATGATAAACCAGATTCAAGACTGTGGTTTAGTTAATCCTTGACTTATTGCCAGTAATCTCTTCCCAGACACTATAGCAATAGGCCCCTAAGTGCACATGCAGCGACAGTTAGGAGGGTAGACGGGGTAAATCCATGGTCGAAGACTACCTGCATTATACATAATGATCAAGTAATATATTCCTGCATTATACATAATGATCAAGGGGCTGATTGGAGTAGCATCCAAATGTCTGTTTGGATGCTACTCGGAGATTTTGTGTTTGTTATGGCATTTAAATGTCGAAGATCGAAATAACTCTATAAGTAACCACATTTTTCTCTACCATATAACAAACCTATAATATCCTATTCAATTACAATTCTACACCAAACACAATTTTAACAATCCCACTACAATTTCGATCACTATTCAGACATTTAAATCACATGCCAATCAGCCCCCAATTAATATATTAAAGTTAACACACTCATGCTCTACAATCCAAAATACAGTAACAATTATAGAGAAATTTTTTACAATTAACTATTTTTGTTTTTTAAAGTTATTTCATAACCTTTTTTTTTTATTCGACTCCAATTCAACTTTTTCGACGTTACACCAAATTAGTCGTTACGTTAGTTGACTGTTAAACATTTCAAAAAAGTTCACTTTTACACAAAAACCTTTTTTAAAAAAATTATTTTTTATTAATTTTTTTATTCTTCCTTTCCAATCTTGTTCATTCTTGACAATTTTAAAGTGTTATCAATTCTCAACAAAACTATTGAAAAAAGAATCACTTCCATGGAAGAAGCTTTAACGGTCATGAATTTTATATTGTTTAAATCTTGTCTTTCATCCATCTGATCCATGATCTTATTATTCTTTGAAATTTCTACGGAGAACCTTATTTATTTCGAAGGACCTAATATTGCATTCAAAATTTACAACAGAGAATATGCTAATGCGATGATATGTGAAGCTGAAAAATGGAGGATACAATTTGCGAAGTTTTTAAGGCAGTCACATTTACTATTTGGGATAATGAGAAGTTGTCACTCATGAAGATATAAACAAAAAAATGTATATTCAATTGGTGCTCTAACTTTGTCAATTGGAGAGATAATTCATAAATACATTGTATAATACCCCCTCTGCTCCAGTTTAGAAGTTCTGTTGGGTTGGACACAGTGCAACTAATTAATTATGTGGGATTATTGAAAGTGAAATCGTGGAGATAAATGTTGTGCGCCAGGACACATATTGTAATGCAACAAAATTGGCCTTCTTTTGATTATAATATTATTAGGGCTGCTCATTTTATCCGTATCCGCGAATCCGGTCCGTTATTCGCGGAAAATGGACAGATACGGATCGATCCGTTAAAAAACGGACCGGATCGCGGATGAGGTTTTCCTTCATCCATTTTGAACGGATAAATCCGTCGGATATCCGTTCATCCGTTAGACTAGGGGTATTATTGGTATTTTACATTTGACCTAATTCTCTCCTAGTATATAGCATTAGCAGCCGCCATTCGTCCATTGTTGTTTCCATCCATTCTTCCTTCTCAGTTCTCCATTGTTTCCGTCTTCCTTCTTCCTTCTCCATTGTTTCCCAGTATCACCACATCGCAAGGCCATACTCACCTTCATCAATGCCTCATCAAATGCATTATGAGTAGGAAAGCGGCCCAGGAGGCAATTGGGCTGTTGAAAGGGAGATGGAAAATTCTGCAGGATGTGAATGTTGGGCTGCATCATGCGCCTCAAATGATTGTGGCGTGTTGCGTTTTGCATAATCGATGTCAGATTGCGAGGGAGCCTGAACCGGAGATGTGGAAGGAACAGGAGGAAAATGGGCCGATGCAATGTGTTAGGTTAGATCTATGG
>JAYMSP010002973.1:0-21701 GCA_036897095.1 Plantago elongata
AAAAAAAAAAAGGGTGGGGGGGGTCGGCCGGGGGGGGGGGGGGGGGACTTGATTAGGAACCGAGTGTAGAAGGGATTTCACTTGAGATAAAATTTTCTAAGGAACTTCATTTTGTCGTATAGTTTTATATATGACAAAAATATTCTAATCACTCATTAGTCTTGAAAAAATTTAAAAGATAATAAATGCATAGTGGTTACATTATATCGTTTCAATATAGCGACAATCACTATTCTTTATCGAAAGACGTGATAAAGTAATAATGATTACATTTGTTGTTCGATTTGATCCCCGTTGAATAAGTAAGTAACGAAGCGTACTAATATATAAAAATAGATTTAGAAAGATATTGTTATTTACGTAAGTGGAGAAGATTGGCGAATTTTATTAAAATTGTAATTATATTTATCTTCTCTTACACATATATCAAACAAGTTAAAGTTAAATTGAACTTATTTTGTTTTACTAAATCTTACATGGAAAATCTAACGGGCACCATAGTCATGTCTAGGGTGGGCTATATATATTACGAACCATCTATTAACATATTTCATTGTAGGCAGTTTCACTCCAGCTACATATAATTCTTCCATAATCATGCTTCATAATTTTTCAAAATCAATAAAAAATGTTGTTGAAGATCAACGAAGATAGATTTTCAAAATACCAAGATACTCTGGGTGGGCAGCAGCCGCAACATACATTCTTAGCTTAAGTTCTCCTGTAAATGCTGGAGAATTAAACAATGAAGCAAATGGTGTCAGTGGATTTCTGGACTGATTTCCTTAAAACCGGATACCTTTATGTATAGGTAAAGCTTTTAATTCATGATTTTTTCCTTTAATCTCTTAAAAAATTAATTGTGTTTTTTTTAATTTATGGTTGTGTTAGTACAATCTAACTTTACTCATTTTCAATAATTATTGTGAAAGAAAATAGAACACCCATATTGCACAAAACATTAGTGCGTCTACGCATTTTATGATGGCTAATACAAAGCTAAGTTACTATGTATTAGTTTAAGTCACATGTAATGTAAAAGCACCTCGTAAAAAGCAAAAAAAAAAAAAAAAAGATCTTCAATACAATTTTATTTTTTTTGAATATATTTGATTGCAATTACAGTGCTTCATTTAAAACACTACAAGAAAATGAAGCATTCGTGAGTGATAAATTAATCTCAAAAGTCCAAATCCCTCTCAACAACCATACTTGAGAGGGATAATTGCTCCCCAACATTTGGTGGGGAAAATTAAGTCCCAAATATATTTTTGACACCGATATTAAATATGTCTCAGATAGTATTATTTTGGAGCAAAGAGGTATTATTAGATTTCGTATTTATCAAGTAATTAATTATACAATAAAAAATTCGGATCTTATTATTAAATTAGTCAAATTTACAAGTCAGACATAACTTACAAGTCAAGGTTTTCAATTTCATAACTTTTTATGGATATTTGATAATACGCCATTGCGATATGTGGTGCGATACTCTTTGAAATTTTATATATTTTACAATTATGTGCAGCAATCATGCTTTCGACACCGAAGAATGTCGTGACAAGCAAATAGAATTGGGCAAGGCGAAAATAAAACTCAACGAATAGGCCAAGAGGACAGACAGAATCAAGAGAAAGTTAATTTAGCTAGGGGCATTGCGAACATGGAAGAGAGATTTGCCATTGTGGAAGAATAAATACAAGTAATGTGTGTTGTGTCTGATGTGTTTCGTTGTGTACGTATGTATATGTGTTGCGAATGTGTTCTTTGTGTAAGTGTGCATGTGGAATTGAAAATGTATATTGACCTAATGATAATTTGGCACTTTTGGTGTCTAATATTTTAGTTACTTATGTTTGTTTAGACTCCAATGGATTTAAACTTCAAACTAAGGTTATGAGTTTTCTCAATTTCTTGTAGATCTCGATTTACAACTTTGCTTTCATAAAATATTGAGTTGGTTATTTTAATTTGCACTAACTATCATTCGTGTGAAACTTATGCATATATGCTCTTTCTTTTCTTTTTTGAGATAGTATATAGTCTTTAAGCACGTTTTATGCTTCAAATGATCGGATTATATAGTGACGATTGAGTTAGTTCATTGATCACTCTTTCATATCATATGATAATTAGATTTGTCATATATTTACCTTTTTATGGCTATTGAGATAATCTATATAATTTATGTATCTATGAATTGAAAAAGTTTTTAAGATTTGTGATTGGTCCATTTGTCATGCCGACGTGTCATAATACTCCATTCTGATTTGTGAAAAATGTTGTGGAGTGTGTTTTGGTATGTTCAAAGTTTTTCCATGTCTAGAATAATTAGTAAGGTTAATCTGAGGTCCATTTAAATATTTCAATAAGTAGTATTTCATAATTATTTATTTTTGGTACGTTGACCGCAAATATGGTTCTATTATGAGGACGAAATGTAAACTTGGTTTGCTATTTAATATAGTATTAATATAGTATTAGCATGAGTAATTTGAATTTGGCTTCCGTACGTACCCTTTCGCATTGTCGAACCAACAAAGTAATGTTCGAGTGTCCTTTGAGTATGTATATTGCATTCTCCTAATCTTTTAGAATCACAGAAAGAGCAAAGTACGCATTAGTGGAACACTCATATCCCCAAATTCCATAGCTAGTGTAAGCATTGTATGAGGACAATTTTAATCCCTCCTATGTTAAAACAGGCTTATGTTGGTTTATTTGGGCCAACATATCACTCGAAAAGTTATCTATAAGTATTCACGTCAGTCTAAAAAGTTGGACCTCGATCAATTCGTAGTTAGATCATTATAAGAACTCTATTTATTTAAATAATAACTTTGCAATCAACAAAAGTAAGAAAATTAAACTTTTACTACTCATTAAACACCTGCGACAAAATCACCTAATTTATCTACGTTTAGTTCTAATTGCACATCAACAAGATGGCAGTCCATTTTTTTATTTTTTCTCCGATATTTGGAGTTACTATACTAGTTTACGGTTCTGTTCTCTTCAACTGAAATTTGTTTAACTAAACTAAACTTAATTTAATAAAATGGAACTGAACTGAAGAAGGTATAAATTATAACTAAATTGAATTGGACTAAACTGAATTTAACTGAATTAAATTTAATTTAATTTAATTAATTTCAAATGATTTTAAGTTGGAAAGATTCGGGCTCAAGTGAAAGCAGTGATCACTAGCAGCATCTAATTAAGTCAGAAAAAGGGGATCTATGTTATGGTGACGAGTAATATGTTTGGGAAAACAGGTTGTCATGTCACTTAAAACCAACATAATTTGTGGGTTTGCACATAATTATATTCCACTATTAGACTAAAGCAAGCTGTTGAAATTTGGTGGTATATATGTAGAGTAGTAATTATACGGTTATAGTATATAGATTAGATTAGATTAGGATTAAATATTTAGTAATCTTAGATTAGATTCGATTAGATTAGGATTAAATATTTAGTAATCTTTAGCAAAGGATGCTTAGTAAAGGATGCTTAGATGTGAAGCTGAGGCTTGTCTCTTTGTTGTCTCCACTTTCCTTGCAGTTCCCAGATTTCCTAGATTTCCTGCTCCATTTTTCTTTGTTAATCTCATCTCTATTTTAATACAAGCCAAAATATTGGTTGTGCACCCTTAATTAATTTGTCAGTGCACGCCTAACCTATTTCTAGTTCTAGTCTCATCATTCCCTAATCTAACTAATTATAGTAGTATGAGATAATATAGTACTAACTTTTTTCACTTCAGTTTAATTTCATTTAGTTTAATTCAATTAAATTATATTTAATTATAATGTAATTTCAACTAAATTAAATTCATTTCAGTTTAATTTAATTTAATAAATTTCAGTGAAATAGAATACAACCTTACTATTCCATCTCAGATTAACGGATGACATTATAATCAAACAATACAAAATTGATTAATAAACAATTTAAAAAAGTAAAGCACATAAAGTTATAAAGTTCATCCTCCTAAGTAGTATTCCTTTTAAAGCTAAATTTATCATTCCACAAAACTCCCTACCACCACTTTTTCTTTCCTTTAACTCCAAAAAATATAAAAGATATATTATCTTCAATTGAAATTTACTAAATTAAACTGAACTAAATACAACTGAATTAAAGTAAAATATAAATTATAATTAAGCAGAACTAAACTGAACTGAAATGATTTTAAGTTAAAAACAACAAAGCCTAAATACTAAGGTTGTGTTCTTAGTGCTCTCAATGGATAGGGTAAAGACCCTACCCTTATCCATTTAATTGCAAAGGGTTTGGGTACAGACCATAACCTTTTAATTTTAGACCTTATCCGGACCCTTATGCTCTCAACCTATAAAGGTCTAAACCCGACTCTTAACCGGGACCCTACTAGACACTTTTAGTAACATGGTCCGGATCGGGACCGGATATGGACCCTGACCCTTAGTAGACCCGAACCTCAAAATTGAATCCGGATCTGAATTTTAGGGTTAGGTAGGGTCTAGACTCGTTTGGACCCCTTTTTTTTTTTACTTCTTCAAAATTTACATAAAATGCATTATCAAAATGTGAACGTGCATAATCTTTAATTGCTATAATTTAAAAAATATACAAATGTTATTTATTTATAATTTGAAGATGAAGTTCAACATTATTTATTTTAAAAGTTTGTACGAGAAGCACACTAACCCTACTCTTATGTACTATACCCAAATCAATTATAATGTCTATATAAAATGAAATATAATTTCAATTGAAAAAAAAGCAAAAAAAAAAAAGAGAGTCCAACCGAGTACATACCCTACCCGACCCTACACTTCGGGTCTGTGTTCGGGTCTGATGTTTCGGGTCAGTTCAGTTCAGTTCAATTCGACTTAGTTATAATTTATACATTACTTCAGTTCACTTCAGTCAAGTCCAGTTCAATTCAGTTCAGCTCGGTTTAGTTATAATTTATACTTTACTTCAGTTCAATCCAGTAAATTTCAGTTAAAGAGAACACAACCTAACTCGTGACATTGGAATGACATGTTTGATATTTATTATAATTAAGCTTTTAAAAAGTCAGATAATTGAATATTCATATATAACAATATTTAAATTAAAATTGAGTACATTAAATTATTTAAAATGCAATGCATAGTTAATATATAACAAAAGTAAGACCAACCAGTTCAGTTGTTGCAGTGTTCAGCTCTAGTTGAGATTGTAGTAGTGTTAATGTGGATCTTGGACATTAAAATTTAGGATTAAATATGAATCTGTATTATTTTAAGGCGGTCGTTGAATATTTTAAATGAATTGAACTAAATAAATCAGAAGACTTTAATTATTTAATTGTTGAATGTGAATATTGTGAATTATTTATTTAAAATTATTAATTTTTACTTTATTTATATTATATTTTTATAGTTGTTGGGAGATTGCACGATATTATGAGATGCCTATTTTATGTATTTGGCCCTATGTGACATATATTCATACTTTGGTTAGTTAGCTCCTTTTTATCATTTAGTTTAGGTTGTGTGGCGCACGATGAAAAGCGGTTGTATAGATGTTTTTGAGATTCTTGTACAACCCCCTCCTCCCAATTTGGTAATATGAATCATTTGAATTAGATGCTTAACATAAAAAATTAAATAAAAAGTTATTGAGGTTATGAACAATATCATATTACGAGAACACTGAACACAGGGAGAAGAAGCTTACCAAAACGGTTAAGTATTCGACTGAATATTGTAATTGTAATAAAAATTCCATCGTAACGAAAACATTCTGTTTGGAAGCCCTAATTTTGCATTCTCCTGTACAGTTGATAACCTAATTTTACATTACAATTCAGATCCTTGCCGTGAAGAATAGAAACCAACAAGCATATCGATGATGAATGGACGATGGAATATACAAGTTCATGATCACTCGCTCAAGCTTGGCCGCTTCGAGTGGCAATCTCGGTACAAACAGTGCTCAAATTGAGGTATTTGCTCGACCACTTAGATTGAAGATGATTATTGTGATCCCATTTTCATTATGAATTGATTGCTTATTTAGTAGTTACTAGTATATCATTTTGAGTTACTGTATATTACTACATTTCAATAACTATAATCCCAATTAGATAGAACCTAAGGTGTAGAAGGCAGTGGTAGAGCTAGGAGTTTGTATCAGCCAAGGCATAACTATACTAACCATTACAACACATCGAAAAAAATGAGTGAATACGATTTATTAAAATAAGAACAAGGAGAATATATGATTTGATGAGTATCTAAACTTGGGTGCTTAAGGTGGAAGATCCATCAATCTGCCACTCCGCCACAAACAACATATTTTTTTAAGTTTCGTGATAGGACAGCGTATCTCTGTGAATAAGTCGAGGCAAGGCATTTGCTATGCCTTCTAACCATGGCTCCGCCCTGCTTGGAAGTGTGTTGCTGAATTAAAAAACTGCATAAATGCCTCTTATTTATTAATGAGGATGAGAATTTACGTGTTGGTGGATTGCAAATGTATTGTGTGAAGTTAATGGTAAAGATGTAATTTAATGAACGGTATTGCAGAATAGTAAAGTCGGACATATAGCGTGTTTTACGGAACCTATCTCTTAGTGTGCAACTAGTTATTTTGGAATGTTAATGGATTAATGCTTCTCAAGTACTATGTATGATTGGAGTTACGATATGAAATCCAATGCAACCAATCAGTCGAAGGGTCATAAAAAGTGATCTAAATAAGAAGCATATATTATTTTTTGCCAGAGTTACTTCCTTTTAATAGAGAGGCCTCTTTCTTTTTCGCCCTTCCGTCGCTCTGCAAGTAAGAGATAGAGGTCAGAGACAAAAAGTTGCGTCTTTTACTGTTGCATGTTTTATTGGGATATGAGTGTCATATGTTTCTTGTGGAAAATATTGACTAAAATTATATCCAGGGCTCTAGCTTTACTAAGCAAAAACATCATCCGGACAAATTTTTATGATCCTAATGTTCAGAACTATTTTTTCCTTTCTGTATGCTAATTATGCAGATCTACATTGATTTGTGTAATTATGTAATGCATTAATGGGTTGTAGAACACCTAAAAAAAGTGTATCATTATTCATTAGACACAGTACGTCACCAACATGTGTGTACCTATGTATCTTGTATTGGTCTAAGACATCCCTGCGATGATAGCAGGAGAAGGTAACACTGTACACATAAATACCCATATCGATATTATAGATATTTTTTAAGTAAATCTAAATTAACTGTACACATAAATACCCATATCGATATTATAGATATTTTTGAAGTAAATCTAAATTAACTTAGTGTATTAGTTATCCTGCGATGACTGAATCTCACTTTTTATATGAGACTATCTTCATTATCTACTATGTTAATATATGTAGACTCAAGATAAAGGCAGTTACTGCAGCATAAAAGTATGTTCTAGGTTACTTGAGAGAGATACTGGTGTTAAACTAGCTGGCCCACTTCCTCCTTCGATTTGGTCGTTGAGGGGAGTAATCTGAATCCTCTATTTCATCATCATGCTGTGGGTTTCACTTTCTATTGATTCATCTGCTTGTACTTTTGTTATGGCTGGTAAAGGCTTGAACTTGTCAATTCTTCTCTTTAGCCTTTCAGGGTCCTTTACAATCTTGATGTCAATCATGGTAACTCGTAATGGTAGGTGATATTCCTGCAATGGATTCCTTCTTCACCCCCTCAGACCCACAGTACTTTTTCTCCTTCACAGATCCGTTTGGATTTGGAAGATGCGAGTAGCCTGTCACACCCCCCGTAAACCCGCCGCTTATCCTCCGGTGTCCCATATTAAACTGGGCTTTCTTAGGATTTATCTCAGCGATCATTGGGTTAACTCTTTGATTTCTTGAAATAAGCTGCTTTCCCATGTCATTAAAATATCCCACTGTGCTGACCTAAACAATAAATTAAATTTGTTTACATATTAGGTAATAGAACTCCCGAAATATTGTAAAGAATGTTAGGCATGGGTTGACTGTTCTACCCCAGTTGTTTTTAGTAATTTCCTTCTATGCGACCCCTTGTCTTTCATTGCATGCTAGTGTATCAATAGAAAATAATGATAAGCCTACCCAGATGTTCATCCATATGATGCTTGCATGGAGGAAATTACTTTTCTACTCGGGGCCCACAAAATTGCATAAACAGAGTTATTGATAATTTTTTTATTTTAAATGCATGAAATGTGAGAAATGATACCCAACCACAAAATCATAATGATTCTTATAGGCCCTATCCACATAACAAAATTTTGCTTCTTTATGAAGCCGACTATAGTGAAGAAGCAGCATTTTCAGTAATAAATGCTAGTTGGAACATGGAATGAACCTACTGAAACAGGTAAATTATTAAATGACACTCTTTATGTGATCTATCTGAAATAATCGTAAGATATACTGATTTCTGTAATTGTATTTTCTAATATATATCTTCCTGAAACATATTTCAATGCAAGTCAATTCACCATTAGAAGTTCAAATATTGTATTAACAGTTTATGAATCGGGGAGAGGCACTGTACTTGTGTGCCCCAGTGACTATTTTCTTATTCCGTGTGTGTGTGTGTGTGTGTGTCTTTTATCTTATTAGAAACAGATGTAGATATGTCTATAACATATAGGGGCTGCTTCTTACCATTCCAATGCAGTTGGCCATATGCTGCTGCTGCTGCATTCTTATTCCATAAGCAAGATTATTTTGTTCAACTAATGGGGTATATATTCCATATTGGCCAGTATTGATTCTGTAGCCTATTTGAGAACTATAATGAAACTTCCAATTAGTTGTGTCATAAGTATCTCTTAAAAAGTAAATTTAGAACATGAGGATAGTTATACCTATCTCGAGTTGAATAATGTGAACCGTAGTCCGTGATCAAAGACGATACTCTGTTTGCATTTATCATCGTACAAATTGCATTGCTTGTATAGCCATCCTCTGAAACTGGGGTGGCACGTGCTGCATATTTCATTGCACCTTCATTTCCGAATTGCTCCTTTTTGTGGGTGGATACCTGTTTGCGACCAATTTGTTTACTTGAGTCAAATGGTAACACGAAGAAGCATTATTCTGAACAGTTAAAGAGCTACGTACATCAATGATGGCTTCTGGATCACGGAATCTTCTTTTCCTTGTATTAGTACCTCTTTCCAATTTTACCATTTCATCTGCTGTTGCTTGCTGGAGTTCACTAGTCTAAAAAGGTGATGATTGCAGGATTATTGAACATGATCCTATAAACTTTTATGTTTAATCCTATTTTGTGCAAAAAGATGTTACCTTGTGGGTGTTTATGCTTTTACATGCCATTATTTTAGTAGTTGCAGAAGTTCCTGTTTGGAAATATTCCTAGTGGAAGAAAATGGTATAAAAAAAAAGAAATATAACTGCATGCCATTTTCTTTGTATTAGGATAGAGAAAGTGTGCTGAATTTACCAGCGATTTGCTGTATTGCCTCCATTTGTTTTCATCCATTCCATAGTTAAAGAAGTCTGACATGTCCGTACCCGGGTTTCTCCACTTCTTTTCTTTAATGCTATCAAAATTTATGTCAAATACAGAATAGTTTTAAACGAGGAGTAAGTAATACATGGGAGTTTATTCCATTGCCTATGAATGAAGAAGCTGAGAGTGGGGTGGGGGGATGAGAAGAAACGAAGAAGCCCACAAGTAATAATTGAGATTTAACTTAAATGTATACCAATTGCTAAATATGTCTTCAAATACTTAGTCTGAAACTCTAGTCAAACTGAAGAATAGTTTGGCTAATTGGTGATATGAAACTTCCATGCTGAACAAGTATATCTCCAAATTTGTTTTCCATCAAAGAAATTGATACAAGAGGACATAGTATAGAATATATAATAACAAAGTAGGACATACTACATCAGTTGTACCATAGCTACATGTAATAATGCATTAATCACAAACATAGTTTTATAAGGATGTCATTAGTGAAGAGGTTACTTGTTTGGGTTTAGCATATATGTTGATCTGCGGGTGACTTCCTTCTTAGTCTCTCTTTTTCTATACATGGAAACTTGGTTTTCAGCAGGATAGCTTGTTATCGCTCGTGCTTCAATGCTTGAAGCCGTTATACATCTTGTTTTGCTAGAAATTGGAGAGCCACTTGCCATTTTATCCTCCTTGAGAGAAGTATGCTGATAACATATAAATCCCTAGTGAGCCTATGTATAATTTCTTACAATAAAGTTACAACTATGAAAGTTTAGCCTCATGGACGGACATTTGACTGAGTTGACTTCTGATCAATATTGATGTCCTTTCCGTCTGTGCATGCATCAGGATAGCTTGTTATCTCTCGACATGCTTCATTAATTGAACCCAGTTTAAAACTCGTCTCGCTAGAAATAGGAGATTCGCTTTCCGTTTGATCCTCCATGAGAGAACTATACTGCTAAAATACAAATCCAAAATAAGCAAAAAAAATATATTTTCTAAAAGTACAACCATGGTAGTTTGGCGGCATCGCAAACCTCTAACTGTGTTGTCTTCTGATCAAGATTGATCTTCTCTTCGTCAGTGCTTGTGGCAGGATAGTTTGTCATCGCATCAATGCTTGAAACCGGTTTACATCTGGTGTCACTAGAACTTGGAGATCCTCTAGCCATTCTATCTTCCACCAGAGAACTACACTGCTAAAATATGAATCTCATAAGAGCAGCACATACAATTTTAATGAAGTTGTAACCGTGGAAGTTTAGACATAAACACACCTTTAACTGGTATAACTTCTGATCAAGATAGTTGTCCTTCCTGGCTGTGCTTGCAGCAGGATAGCATGTTATTTCCTGGTGTGCTTCAATGCTTGGATCCACTTTACATCTTGTTTGGCTGTATATAGGAGTTCCTCCAGCCAATTTTTCCTCCGTAAGAGAACTACACTGAAAAAAAAAATTCAAATGAGCAGTGGTATATTTAAAAAAAAAGTTATAATCATAGACGTTTGTACATGAAAAGACATTGAACTGAGATGACTTCTGGTCAAGATTGATGTCCTTTATGTCAGTTCTTGCATCAGGATAGCTTGTTACCCCTCGGTGTGTTTCAATGCTTGAAACTGCTTTATGTCTTTTGCTAGATATCGGAGTTCCTGTTGCAGTTTTATTCTCCACAAGAGAACTATCCTGTTTATATATATATATATTCTGCATGAGCAGTATGTACATTTTTTTATGAGGCTATAACCATGGAAGCTTGGACATGAGAAGACCTTTAACTGGAATGACTTCTGATCAGGATCACTTGTGATCTCTCGGTGTGCTTCAATTGGTGAAACCACCTCACATCTTGTTTTGCTAGATATAGGTGATCCTTTTGCCGTTATGTTCTCCATAGTACCTTGCTAAAATATTAATAGCAATGAGCAGTATATACAGTTAACAGTTAAAGTTTATAACCATGGAAGCATGAGCATGAAAAGATTAAAAAACCTTTAACTGGTATGGCATCCGATCAAGATTGATGGCCTTCCCGAATGTGCTTACAGCAGGATAGCTTGTTATATCTATGTGTGCTTCAGTGCTTGAAGGTTCTTTATGTTTTCTTATGCTAGAAACTGGAGATCGGTTTTCCATTCTATCCTCCATGAGAGAACTACACTGCTAACATATAAAAATCCCATATGAGCAATATATATTATATTTTTGATAAATTTACAACCATAAAGTCTATCGGCACAATTCTCACCTTTAACTGAGATGGCTTTTGATTAAGATTGTTCTTCCTGTTTGTGCTTACCCCTGCACTATTCTTATTCATACCCATCTTCAAGTGGGCACTGGCCTTATCATACCCTGTTGTGTTATCAACCCTTTTCAGGGCTTCTATGTCAATACCATCCGAGGCGCGTCTGAGCACTCTATCATAGAAAGTGTCCATAACCAATATTGGGATGATTGATTCTTCAGTGCTGGAATTACTGATCTCCTTCTCCATTTCACACCGGGAACTTTTCTCAGAGGTCCTGTTTAGGTTAGCAACTTTATCATAGTCACCAGCTTTCTTGTTTATGTTCTCTGTTTTATTCAGATCAAGATTGAGAACAAAATCATCTTCATTTACCATAATCTCTAATGTTGAATCTGATCCATCTTCTCTTCTATGGTCAGGTTCATGTGCAGTTTGCAATTGCAGAAGGTGATTTTGATTGTTCGGCGAAAAGGGGTTTTGTTTAGCTAAGCTTTGTGCATACTGTTCAGAGTCATTGGGATGCATCCAGTTTTCAAGTATTTCTGCACAAAGATCATTTAAGCCTTCTACTTCCATTCGATTTGACATGGAGATGGTCAAAAAGGAGTTTGAGATTATTGCTTGAGATAAAATTATAAGTTGCTTTGAAAGGAGAAAGGAAGTAGGGATAAATTTGAAATATTCATGTAACAAATAAAAGTACATGCATGCAAAGCTTATTTTGTTACAGGGAAGAAGAAACTGAATAAGAGTGTGTAACTGACTACCTTCAACTTTCATTAGAAGATCTTTGTGGAGGTCCCAAATTGTTATTGTTAATTTGTCACTTTCTCCAGAATTTGATTAATTTTGTGCATATGATTTTCTTCTTGTTCTGTAAAATTAAGTATTGCGTACTTTGAAATTGTTTTGCAAGACCATTCTAGAGGAGTTACTTCTTTTCTTATATGGTGACCACTTGTTCTCTCCTTTGGTAAAAAGATAATTCCCTTTATGTCACTAGTACTAACCCATACCAATACCACGGTATATTAAAATTTTTATAAATAATTATTATTTACCTATTAATACAAATAATAAATAAAATAAAAAATAAGAATTTATAATTTATAATAAAAAAGCAACACCATATGTAATAATAGATACATAACAATAAGAATAAGAAATAACTAAAATTTGTACAAAAAGAAAAAGGGAAGAAAAAAAAGTGCGAAGATTTCGGATTCCGGTACAAATGACAAACCACACGCATTGCATGCAAAGTATTGCAAATGATTGTTAACTACCGAATTATAATACTTGTATACTAACTAATATTAAAAAACGAAGATGTGAATAAAAGGTTATATACCTTAGAGATTTCTAAAAATCTTCTTATAAACAACATTTGTTGTCATGTCGGTTGGGTTTACTTCTTCGTCCAATGCTAAGACCTTCCGTCCCTTCCTGCTCGTCACACAGGAAAATGCTACATATAATTGACCATGACTGAAGACATACTTTGGAAGGTAGAGTTCAATGTGCGATAATGATTGTACATTTAAAAGATCGAAGACAGTTTCCCCGCATAAAGAAAATTAGTTGACACTCCCTCCACCCCCACATCGGGCACGTTAAGAAGATCAAGAGTAGAGAGAATATCGAAGATAGTCTTTATTCACTATGTACGTATTTTATTTTATGCAATCTCTTTTATACTTTATTACCATATCTCCTATTTCATTAACTTTTTTTCTCTTAAAACTTGTGTTCGAATTAGTGAGTAATTGAAATCGGGACGGAGGTAGCATTTTGACAGCAACACGAATATCAAACTAAATTCTCCCTTCTTTGGAAATAATTTTTTTCTCTTATTTTATATATATATATAATATTACCATTACAATAACTGGATAAGAAAGAATTCATCATTTGATACACTTCTAAATTATAATCATCATTCTCTATACGGAGAGTATAATCACCCATTTCGGGGAATCGAACCCGTGACCTAATGAGTACTGGCCTACGGAGTTTCTACTTCCATCACAATATTTTATTAACTCTAGTTTTTTATTTTTCTACTTTATTCATTATCTCTCATATTTCATTAACATTACTTTAAAATTGGTGTACGGGTCGACATGAAGTTAAATTCAGGACGGAGGGAGCATGACATTACATGAAATTAACAAACTTGGTCTGCAATTATGAGTGACTTTAAAAAATCCATATACTCCCTCCGTTCCATTAAAAACTTCATAACTTTCTTTTTTTGGTATTTCGTTTGAAACTTCATAACCCAAAAATGGAATTTTTTTATCCCACTAACTAATTTTTTATTATATCGATTTCCTACTTTATCATTATTTTATTCACCCTCTCACTTACTTTATCACCCACTTACAACTTTATCAATACACTATCACCCACAAATTAATATTTTACTCACTTTTCTTAATTTGAGAGAAATCAAATTGGTAGGAAGTTTGTAAAAGACCAGAGGGAGTACAAGATTGCATTCTCTAAATTTATATTTCTAATATGGTTCATAGTTATGTGGACTAGGGGGGAAATATGCAATGCAAATTTATTAAAGTTCATTCTGAGAATTTCATATTAGCTTCTACTTCAAAACAATATAAAAGAGACCATTGATCGCTTATACCAATTGATCTTAAACTTTTAAAAAATGAAAGATGGTTAGTAATTTAAAATGTTGGAATATTAAGATGATGATATTTCATCTAGACAAAATAAGTGTTCTAAAAGATAATGAAAAAATCAAAAACTATTGAACTTATATAACATCATGGGCCAAAGTATGATCCATTTATTACAAAGTCTGGAAACATAATTAAAACTAAAAGCATGGAAAAGTCTTGATATAAATCAATTTTTTTTTACTATTGACACTTAATGCAGAGATGGCGTGTCATGGTGCTGTAATTGACAAATAATTTTCAAAAACACATTCTTTCAATATTAAAAGTGCCTAAATCTCAATTCTGCAACAAACAAAACTGCACATGCACAATCAATGATTTAGACATCGTTGGAATCATCTATATCAGGAATTATACTTCTCTTCCATCCAACAACAACACCTGAATTATTTCGCATACATCACCGAATTTACTCCGCCTGGTCAATGAATTGAGGCATCAAAGTTCATCTTAATACTATCCCATGAAAAGTATTATGGAGGTCACATTAAAAGATCTATTGTGAATCCATATGTCTGCGAATATAGACACCAATAAATTGAGTAAACTCAAAGGATCATATCCGCTTATCTTTCTTCGATTATACCAATGATACAACTTCCAAATGAGCAAACGAAGAACTCAAATGCATATGTTGACACCACATGCATAAATTTAGAAATCCACTTCAAAATATATTTAATATCAGTAAACATGACATAATTCAGTAAGTTAATACATGCACATAAGCAACGTACAAAGTTGCAATTCCTGAGAGTGTTTCAAATTAATATATTTTCAGTAGTACCAGGATAAACAGGATAACCAATATCGTCTTAAACATGTATCTCTTGCGCAATTTAGAATGAATTGGAAGAGTATCATTTATCACACGCCACAAAATGCTGATCTTAATCTTCCAAATCAACTCTCAGTCGTTATAATTACAAATAGACATAAAAACCTTTCACAGTGTTGTATTATGCGCAACACTCACCTTGAACAAATAGTCCATGTGCATCTTTGGATTCCACTGTAAATGCACTGGTGTCATAATTCATAAAGCTAAAAACAAATATCAATCGGTTAAGTTATGAGACTGCATTATATAGATATTTGAATTGCATGGAGGTTTGACATACCTCAATTAGAGGATACATCACCGAATAAGTTGTTTTACCGATCAAATTAACCACTGGGTCTCGAACAAAACAAAAACAGTTATCTCTTTGTTCTTGCCTATTTTGCAGTCACCTTGACCTTACAACTTTAAATCGGGTATCATTTCTATCACTATGCAGCCTGCAACATAACTTTCCAACATCCAAACCTTTATGGTAGTGTTTTATAATAAAATTATGTTTGGTTGGAAGGTGTTGGACTCAATCCATACATTGACTTTGAATTGTGTTCATCATAGTAAAACATAGTTCATCTTTCTTTTCTTTAGTGAATTCCTAAAAGTTTAGGGCGTAATTATTAGTGAGTTGACAAAAATGACTTCTTGTATCTTCTCACATGTAGGAGCATAAGTGACTCTAGAACATAACTGATTATATATGAAAATGTTGACTGCTAAAGATCAGGAGTTGATATTGACTCAATAACTTTATTATATATGTAAAAAAATATAAACATGCATGTAAATACACAAAAAATTGAAATTAAATTTCTACTACATGCAACCCACATGTGTTTATCAACGTTAAATGTGTTCTAATATAGCATTGAATTCTGAAAAATAAAAATAAAAATCAGTTTATATTTAAAAGTTTAGCTTTATTAATTAAAATTTGATATAAATAGGTCCAAAATGCGACCTAGAATTCGGAGGACTCGGTGTAGCGTAAGTATATAATATGGTTTTGTATAAGATAATTCGAAAGAGTATAGAAGATAATTGTATCATGTCTTATTTTGTTACAAACCGGATGTTTATGGAGCAAATTAGAAGTCAAATAAAATCTAAATTGCATAAACATAGAAATTTATTTTAGAATCTCTTTTTGATGTGCTACAATTTTTTGTTGAATTTAACAAAAATGCTGAGATTAAATTAAGTTAACAAAATTACATAAAAATAGGGATTCACTTAACTCATTTAACAAAATTGCATAAAAATAGGAATTCTTTCTATGTTGAACCAACGTCTTATTTTGAGAGAGTGTGTTATAGTGTTATGGTAGATGCATGCACTATGGATGCACTATGGGATGCAACACGTGAGTATGTTAAGTTTAAGTCATACATGAATTTTTAAGATGAAAAATAATATTAAGTAATTAACTAAGTTTAAAATTAGAATATCAGTTTGCATTAAACTAAATGTTGCTTCCACGTAATTCAGTTCGTTAGTTAGAATTTTCTAGTGAATAATTGAGTGTGGAATGTGCTTATATTAAAATTTTCTAGTGAATAATTGAGTGGCTACTTTGAGTACATAATCCTCTTGACCAAGATTTTTTTATGGCATGAAAACTGTATGAATAAAATGACGAGAATGGTGATACGCAAACAACTAAAGTAACTAACATTTAAGGGGTAAGTCTATATTTGTATAGTAAAGTATAAAAGGGTAATCTCAAACTTCTCTTCTAGTAATGTATTTATATAGTTGTACCTTAAGAGGGCGATTAATTTTAAGTTAGGTACTTCAACATAATGTATAATGAGACAAAATTGAAATGGTCAATTTATAGTGTTTGAAAATTAGATTCTTGAATGAGAAAAGAACAAAACGTGGATGGAATCAAAGTGTATGGGTTGACTGAAGCAGAACGCTAGTTATTCATCATTCACGACATTATAGTCGAAATGGTTACGTGAGCATCCAGCCAGTCCATGTCGATGGAGAATCTGCTGCAGCATGAGAAATAATTTCCACTAACATATCTTCGGGAAAATTCATGACAAACTGTGACATTTTCTTTATTTATTTTTTAATTTTGTTGGTCTACTACCTTCTAATTAACTTCTTGTGATGTCAAAGTTAGATTTTATACTATATTTTTTACCATTAAAAAATCATGAAATTAGGCAACAAAATGGTATTATTGAAATTAAGTTATTGGACTTCCAATACTATTTTTAGGAGTTTATTGATACTTGACATTGAAATTAGGAGTTTATTTGTACAACTAAATATATGAATGAAGTCAAAAAATTTGAATATATTAATAAGAGTTAAGAGAATATATTAGTTTTGAAATTAAAAAGTTAATAAATAGTAATTAAATGAGAGAGAGCAAGATGTTAGAGAGTAAAGAAACAAATTCAGGTTGAGAAAGTTACTCAAATTTAAAAATGTTGGACTCATTTTACTAAACGCGCGACACATTTTTAACAGATTACAAATCAATTTAATAATATATTAATTTATAAAATAATTTATTAACTTTAAAATGATACAATTTTATTTTAAAATTTATGCATTTCAACTCTCTAACATACGTATTGATATATTTAAATATATTCTAGTTCTAACAATACAAATATCAAATTAAAAAAAATACACTTCTTTAAATTTGCAAACGATGCCATAATCTAATCAATACTTGTATTATATAGTTTTTTTATTCTTTTATTATATTGTAATGTTTTTATGTTATTGTTTGAAGTATTATTGGGGTTAAACAGAGTACTTGATAAATATGGAATTAAATTTTATATTTATAATATTTAAAGTACCCTTTGCAATATGCTTTTTATAAAAAGTGTAAGCATTTAACAGTCCCAAACATACGCACATGGAGAAATACACCCGGATTAAGTGTCACCCCACACACACTCTTGCAAAACATCATTATTTTGTAAAGAGCATTAACCCTTCAGTAAATTCCCTAGCTATATTTTTATCTTGAGTATATTGGAGATCTTGATTGATCAAGATATACCATTAATCAGAACTGCAAGATGGTCGTTGATTGGTCGTGGCACGTCCAACATACCACCAGTCCTGATCACCAATCGATATCTCCTGGTCGGCATCAAATCCTACGTACGTTATCTAATGGGCTAGGGTCGATCGAGGCTAGAGCTTTAAGCTCATCAATGTTGTCAAGTGCTTGAACATATTCTTCGTTCACCGTGACCCATGCTTCAATCCCATCTAGTTCTCGCGTGTCCATTAGCCAGGCCACATTTATGAACGGGCAATCTGTCTCATGACTCGCATCGCATTTTGTTATCCAAATCGGCTGCTCCCATCCAAAATCAACATCGTAGAGACCAAAATTACACCACCTTGAGATAGCCAAGTATTCTGCGTCCTCAGGGAACTCTTTCCAGGATTTCTCAAGGTTCTCAAGATAACCAGGAAAACCTTCCGGGCTCTGCATTTTCGCAACAAATCCACTGTCCACTTTAGTTATTGAATTCCTCATCTTACACACCAAGTCCGTAATATCAACATCTGTTGTATTTTCGCTTGAGGTGGGAACCAACCATACAAAGTTTCCGAAGGCATGATCGGGTAATGTGGGGTATGCTTTTCGCCTCATGTTAACTCCATGTGTCACTAGGGATACCTTCTTGTTCGCGGATGAAGCGAGCATGAAGCACTTCCGTAGGAGGGCGGATACGACCTCCACTCACGAAGGGTAAAATTTGAGTCTTCCAGAGGACAATATTCCTCCTCTAAGTGTCGCTATGGCTGTGGAATCGAACACGTAACGCCTCATAGCGGTCTTGTCAAATTTAAAATATTGTTTCATTGCAGAGAACAAGTATCTTTCCCTATGCATTTCTTCATTATGGGGGAATAGAGATTGAGATGTATAATCAAGGCCTTCCGTATATCTCGAACTCTGGGCATTCTTAGCCCAAGCCTTCATGAACGTGCCAACTGTGGCACCATCGGTCACTTTATGCAAGAAAAGTGCCCCAATTGCTATCGCACCACAATTGTGGCCCATAAAAGTGTGAGCCCATTAATAAATTCAAGTGAAAAACCTAGGGCATTCTTAGCCCAAGCCAATTGTGGCCCATAAAAGTGTGAGCCCACTAATAAATTCAAGTGAAAAACTAGGGTTTATTCAGCCTCCATCTCTTCCTCTTCTTCGTCTTCAGTGATCTCTTCTTCGTCTACTGATTTCTTCTTCGAGATGGGTCGTGTAATCAGAGCACAGCGTAAGGGAGCTGGTTCAGTTTTCAGGTCACACACTCACCATCGCAAGGGTCCGGCCAGATTCCGAACTCTGGATTTTGGAGAGAGAAATGGTTATCAGAAAGGAGTGATAACCGAAATCATCCACGATCCAGGTCGTGGTGCTCCACTTGCTCGTGTGACTTTCCGTCATCCGTTCAGGTACCAACACCAGAAGGAGCTTTTCATTGCTGCTGAAGGTATGTACACCGGTCAATTTGTATTCTGTGGTAAGAAAGCAAACCTTGTTGTTGGCAATGTTCTTCCTCTCCGATCTCTTCCTGAGGGTGCTGTTGTTTGCAACGTCGAG
This sequence comes from Plantago elongata, assembly GCA_036897095.1. Lineage (NCBI taxonomy): Eukaryota > Viridiplantae > Streptophyta > Magnoliopsida > Lamiales > Plantaginaceae > Plantago > Plantago elongata. The sequence goes on from JAYMSP010002973.1 coordinate 19,886, forward strand.
CATCACGTTGGTGATCGAGGTTCATTCGCTAGAGCTTCTGGTGATTATGCTGTCGTTATCTCCCACAATCCCGATAACGGTACCTCTAGGTATGGTATCCTCCTACCCTTAATTCATTTTTACCTCTTTCTTTCTCTAGATATTAAATTCGTTTAACTAATTAGTTTGATGGAACTCATTCTTCGTATTATATTGCCATTAAGTATTGGGAAATGTTTGTTTTGTTGCAACTTTCAAGCATCTAATTTCGAATTTGATTAGGTAGGTATCCTGCCCTTCAGTTTTACCCCGTTTTGTCGAATTTGATTGGAGTTTTTACTTTCGTTTAATCATTAGTATGTTGGAGCTCATTGTTTGTATTATGCGGTTCCCTACTCTTTATTGCCAGTTTGTATTGATTTCTTATTGGGAAATGTTTGTTTTGTTTCAACTTTCAACCATCATACTCGAATTTGTTTTAACTGAAATGATTTGCTTCATATAGCCAAGCACTATGTTATAGTAGTACACAGTTTGTACTTGCATTCTGTACGTTTTAGGCCATCCGATTGATTCTGTTCTAACTGATAATAAGACATGATCGTATTTATTTGGTTTGTTCGATGAGATATCTAGCTTCATTTTGAGTAGTCATTATTATGTTTACAACATGTGTTACTACTTTACAGGATCAAGCTCCCATCAGGTGCCAAGAAGATTGTTCCCAGTGGTTGCCGTGCTATGATTGGCCAGGTTGCTGGAGGTGGAAGAACTGAGAAGCCAATGTTGAAGGCTGGAAATGCATACCACAAGTTCAGAGTCAAGAGGAACTGCTGGCCTGTTGTTCGTGGTGTTGCCATGAATCCCGTTGAGCATCCTCATGGTGGTGGTAACCATCAACATATTGGTCATGCTTCCACGGTTCGCCGTGATGCTCCTCCAGGTCAAAAGGTTGGTCTTATTGCTGCCAGGAGGACTGGTCGTCTGCGTGGACAAGCAGCTGCCACAGCAGCCAAGGAAAAGTAGATTAAGTTTATTATTCCATCAAGACTTCAGTATTCGATCTATTAATGTTGCAGTTTTTGAATGTAATACAATTTTGTGCTGATGATACACCAGATTGTTTTAATTTCGGATGTTTAATTTTGATTCAGTTGTTTATTTGAATTCAGTTATGTGCTTGCATCTTTGTTTTTGATCATTAGCATTACTATCTTCAAATGTTTAATTTTTTCGCTCTGTGGTACTCTTTGGCGTGTGTGGTGAGTGGTGATCTAGGAGTGTGGTGCTATGATACTCATTTTCTTATTTGACTAGACAATCTGGTACACTTCTCAAACCTCTTCTCAGTATTTCAAACTTCAGTGATTACGTTTCATTAAATCCATTAAAGCTCAAAAAAAAAAACTTCGTACTTCCTTGATATGTCAGCTGGATATAAGTTTATGGTTTCTGGCAACCAGTTTAAAATATTCATCTTATTGCCTTTCCATAGTTTCATCATACTCATTGCAATTGCTTACTGAAGATAAAACGCACCAGATACTGATCATTTTGTGCTATGCTTACATCCTTCTTGGATGATTGCAAATATGAATGTTCTATTTGATCTGTATACAACGATGCTGGACAAAGTCATACTGACGGAGGGAAACTGCATCATCACTCTGTATTCTCTTTGTTCGAATCACAGTGGAGCACTCTGCAGGTGGTTGTTCTGAGGGAAATTCTTCTCTCTGCTGTTTGTGCAGGTGATCCTATTGCAGCTTGGAGTGCAGCAGCACGGTTGCTTAGGTCTTATTACCCTCTAATAACACCAGCTGGACAGAATGGTTTA
>JAYMSP010002974.1:0-21700 GCA_036897095.1 Plantago elongata
ACAAATGAATTTATAGAAATCCATACAACACATGGAGGGTATAATCATGCAGAGGTCTCAACGGAAATTCGAGTGGAGAGAGATATTGAGAGAGATCAAGTTATTTAGATTATTCCGTAGAATAATACGGATCCAATATACAATATAATACACAGAGAGTATAATCATGCAAATGTCTCAATGGAAATCCCGGAGTTTTGAGTTGAGAGATATTACTACATTCCTGCAATACCTGTAAACTCAGCCTGCATATGAGTTTGCCACTGACATGAAACTTGAATGAGTCAAAGCTAGAGCTGTATCATGCCGGAAGCGAAAAACAGGATAGTTAACATGTTACAAATGCACAGGGAAAATCAAATAACCAGATTAACTTTTAGTCCATATGTACAGTCAGGCTAGATTAATACAAATAAAGAATCAATACAGAGCTTTCTTCTGATTACAGATAACATTTACATCATACAGGAGTTGGTTCAAGTAACAATGATAGCCCAAAGAATGCTACAGGACAAATACAGAAACACAAAGAATTCAAGGATCAAGATTTCCAGGGATTTATTGTACAAGGCAATCAAAGCCAAACACTCCACATAGCACACTGAACTGAACCACTAACTTATATGCAAAACAAAACTACAACCTCATCAATATGTTAACCAACTCACTAGCTACGAGCCCCCTGCAGAGGACCCTTTAGAACCAAACCACAAGCATTTATCTTTTACAGCCTCGGACTCATTCGCATATTCTTTGAATCTGTACTCCTCCAGCTTGCAAGTGGAAGGCACTTTTCGTTCTGAGTAACATTGGCTGCACAAGCTAATCCGTGATTTCATTTCCTTGAAACGAGAACCAATAATTGGATAGCGACAAGTAACACAGACATGGTTACCATGCCGGCTCCTATCTCCTGATTCAAGCTTCAGCAAAGTAGACATGATGCTAAACCCCCATTCTGGATCATCAAAGATCGTTGCAAACTCTGCCAAAGTAACTGTTGAGGTATTATCTCCTTCTCCATGGATTTCCAAAATTTCACTACTCCCATGGGAAGGAATATAAATTGCCCTCAATAGTTTAACGTAGCTCTGGGCATCAGATTTCTTTATGAGTGTGTTACCTTCATTTACAGGCCGCCATAAAAGTGATTCATATGCAATTTGCTTACGTTTTTCAGCTGAGCCACCACAAAGAGGAGCAAGAATAGCGAAAAACATACCCAAATCCACACGACCTGACTCTGACTCATCCAAGACCGAGAGGATTTTCATATTTATAGCTTTCACAGCTCCTACAAAGGTTTCAGGCTTCAAGAAGCCAAGTAACTTGCGCAATATTCCTTCCAAAGAAGCTTTGCGTATCGACTTCTCTGGTAAACCACTCCCTGAGTACGACACTGGCACATCACCTTCACTCATCTCCTTCTTTATAAGATCAATCTCACAACGATTCAATCTAGTAATCCTTTGAAACGCTCTAATATCAAGTGCAATAGTTAGCTCTGGTGCTAATGTCGTTTTCTCACCCACGGTTTTGAATTTGGAGGCTTCCACTGTAATAAATGCTGCTTCACCATTACCGTTGCCATTCCCTCTCAACTTTTTCTTTTGCAACTGCTTTAAGTGTGCTATAGCATCATGTAACTCAACCCTGTTAGTCATCTTTAAGGCTTCTTTCAGCGCCTTCTTAGCCTCCTCAGTTTCTCCAGCTCCTAACAAAGATACAGCCTTATTAAGCTGTGCTCGCCAATGATTTGGCCACACGCCCAAAACCCTCGTATACATCTCCGATGCCCTCTGATACCTACCCATATCCATGTACAACCCACCTAAATTGTACAAAGCATCCACGTGGCCAGGTTTTAAATCAATTGCCTTCTGAAACTCCTTAATTGCATTATCATTATCACCCATAGCGTGCAATGCTGAAGCCATATCACAATGTGCATCAGCATAGTCATTCTTCATGTAAGTTGCTTCCTCCAATGCCTTAACAGCTGCCTTATACTCTCCAACACCAAAAAGAGCACTTCCCAGAAGCTTCAAAGCCCTAAAATGCGTTGGGCACAAAATCGCAGCTTCTCTATAATGCTCACAAGCACCAAGAACCATACCCTCACCCTCAAGCGCAATCCCCAAATTCACATGTATCTGAGGCAACAAATAAGCCCACTGATTTCCACCAGATTCTGCCGCATCTAGTGCAAGCGAAAACTCCTCTTTCGCCTCCTTATGCCTCCCAAGCACATACAAACAATTCCCAGCTCTAAAATGTGGCTTCACATCAAACGGCATCAATTCACATGCCCTCTTAAAACTCACCAAAGACTCCTTAATCAAATAATGATCATACAAAACTCTCCCAATCGCCATTTGCCCATCAAACGCCTCAAGCCTCGACCTCGCTCCATCCGCCCTCGATCTCAAAACCCCCAACTCCTTCACAAACACAGCGTAATCATTCCCCGTCTCATCCCACACGACTCTCTTATCAATCTCAGTCGACGGACCAAGCTCCCTCGACCACCCTGCATCAGAAAACGCATCTGAATTATCCGTCTTAATCTTCCCATCCTTAGACTGCTTAGCTTTCAACCTCTTGATCAAAATCTCAAGATCATCCACAAGCTTCCAAGTGTCATCAAACACAATCCCGTGATTCGGAGAAGCCGCCCAAGCAGCAGTCCGCTGCTTCTTATGAGGCTCCATCGCACGCTCATCTGCCACAAAAGACGACGAAGCCGCTTCCTCAGAAGCCTCAGAAATCCCATTCTTATCATCCAAGGGTTTAAGCTCCAACCCTAGCGCATCAAAATCACGGTCCACATCACCTGCTCCATCGTCATAAGTACGAAGCAAACCGTCGAAAGTTAACCCCTTTTCACCATCAATGAATTCGCCGTATGTACGGAAAACCTCATCGAGAATGGCACTGATTTGCTCGTCACTGAATTTAACCCTAGGGTTTACAGCGACCACCAAAGCCGCCATTTCCTCTCGGTTAAGCCCTCCATCACGATTGACGTCGAATTGCTGGAAAATTCTCTTAACTTTTTCCGATCTACTCCCTCGAGAACTCATAATAAAACTCAATTGGGAATGTGTGCTGTAATTGAAACTATACTCGACTAATTAGGGTGAATTGAAAGGGGGAAAGATTTAAAAGTGGGAGAAGAGAAAAAGATGGGATTTTTCGGAGTCTGTTGAGCGGAGAAGTCGGAACGGCAGCGTATTGAGCAACGAACGAACCGTTAGAGTTGATCTGAAGAATTTGTTGGGAATTTGGTTATGCTCTGGCAGTGATGATGGTGGGGACAAAGACAGATAACAAAAGACTGGATTTTTGTTTAATTAAGATTTTGTTGCCTGTATCTTGCTTTTATTACTTTTATTGTTTTGTCGGCCTTGACGGACGTTTATGCTTATTAGTGGGACTCAATATTCTCCTAATTATGCTTAACAAATGAATTTAGGAGATTGACTTGTGGTTGGTTGGTTCACTTCTTCTTTTCTTAATTGGGTTGTTACACCAAACTGATTCATCATTAGAATTAGAATACCTGTTTTTGTTCTTCTTATACTGTTTGTTATACAGCCTTTTTAATCCCACAATCATCATCAACTCTACATTTATACTGTTGGTATTTTATAATCCAAATCCAATCATGCTCCCTGCTCTTTTTCTTGGGATGTTTGGGTTTAGTAATACTATCACACGGATTGAATAATGTAACAATTTTCAATATGTAGTACAATTCACTACATTTTAGTATGAGTAATATAATTTAAAATACATATTCCCCCGTCTCGAATTCATCTTTCCGCTGGACCGAATACAAGTATTAAAAGAAAAGTTAATAAAGTAAGGGAGAATGTGATAAAGTAAAAAAGATAATGAATAAATTAGAACAAATAGTGATAAGATAGGGAAAAAAGTTAATAAAACATGATAAATAGTGTATGAAGTATGATAGTGATTTTTCATTTAAGAAATAAGAAGATAAAGTTGAAATGGACTAAAATAAAATATGAGAAGATGAAATTGAAACAGTGGGAGAGGGAGTACAACAATATTTTGTTTGTTAAGTTATGTACTAGACTTTTTCGTGTAGCATACTAACTCATTCACTTAATTAATATGATCTTTTTCATGAGAATCATTTAACAAGATAGAGCATGTTAGCATGGAAAAGTAATGTATGAGATAGACAAAATGTGACCCCATCATTAATAGGGAGGCGCGATTACTAATGGACAGTCCTCGAGGTGATACGTTGACTCCACTCACCAACACAAATTCTTACCCGAGCACTTTATTCACACTAATGCATGAACCGAGGGACTTCCCAGTTGGTCATCCATCATATGATTGCTCTAGAACAAGCACGAGTTCTCGTAGGTGAATTCTCGAAAAGAAGAGTGCACCTTTTTATATGAGTAGCATTTTCAATCCCTTTTCACTACAAGAATAATGCAATTTAACGACGGTTAGCGTTGTTTTAGATGAAGACGGACTGTCCATCCTTTTTAGCACCGGAAGGTTAATCCGCCGCTAGTGTTAGTGACGGAGTCGATTCGTCGCTAACAAGCTTGTAACGACAAGTTTAGTGACGGGGTTCCGAACCGTCGGTGGTTCCGTCGCTAAGAAACTAGCGACGATTCACCGCTGAATTTTTTGTAGTGTTTTAAGGCCTTTGTACTTAACTTGAAATTATGGGGCATTACAACATCAATCTAATTTTTTTCCTAATCTAGGCATTTAGACAATGGATTTTTTTACCATCTAGTCACTTATTATGGACCAACTTTTTACCATTAGACACCCATAGATTTTTACACAACGAATAGGTCACTTTTGTTACGGACTAGTCACCTTGGTGTATCGATACCGGTACCGGACATGGGAGTGGAATCCGGCGGTGGTGTGGTGGAATCCGGTGATGTGAGGGTGGTCAGATCATGTGGTGGGTGGTGGAAACATGTTGGCTGTGGTGGTGGAATCTGGTGGTGGGTGGTGGAAGATGGTGAAAGATAAAAATGACTCATAATAATTGGTAATCTAGACATAAGGGCAAAATGTATTGATGTCGTACGGTAAAAAGTTGTGCAATTGCAAAGGTAATGATCAACCACTAAACATGTAAACTTGTGAGAAAGCATGAACATTAACTTGGCTCGGGCTCGAACAATCAACACAACATGAATTCGATGTGAGTACTTACAATTTAATTTTGAATAAATATAAAATACTATAATAAAAATTTAACTGATTGTAAGTAACTTGTAGGTATATAAATAATCAAATATACATATTTCAATATTCTACATTATATGTATACATTTACATTTAACATGATTACTATATTCAAAACAATGTACAACTTGTACATGTAAGTATATCTTAAGTATATTAGTATTTGGAGAGAGAAAGAAAATTTATCATGCACTTCTTTAATAGTTGCCCATGAGCAAGTTCAATGCTCGCAAGCTTTAATGCTTGATAAATCTGCTCGTTCATTTATCAGGAGCATTTAGTGTTGTTTTTCAAGACTAAAGCTCGACTCATGAACAAAACGAATTTATTTTTCGAGTTCGAACTCGAGTTATGATTACTAAGTTCGAACTTCGCTCATTTGGTTTGAGTTTTATTCGAGCTCAATGGTATTATTGAAAATACGCATAAATATAAAATAATAATAATAAAGGTAAGTTTATTGAGCGAGTATCAACAAAGTCGAACACTCGATAACAAATCTAGGCGAGCCCAGTCACTTGAATGCAGGGGCGGAGCCAGAACTCAAATTTAAGGGGTGCAATATGTAAAAAAAATCAAAATGGATAAAGTCTGATTAATCGAATTCGAATGTAAAATCTAATTAACGTAATATTTTATATCTTGAGTATAATATATTAGTTGAAAAATGATAAATAAAGTATAATTAGTAATAATATTCATTAATAAAAGATTATGTATACGCTCGACATAAAAATAATAAAATCAACTGGCCATATAGTAAGGTGCATCGGAATTTCGGGGATGGGGCCACATCCATCCGCACCCCCTTATCTTCGCCACTGCTCGAATGTGTAATACTCTAGTAGCACTATACCATTAGCAGTAAGCACGTACTTAAAATAAGAAAATGATAGAGATGGATTAAATTGTTCACGTACAATTTTGAAGTCTCTTCTCGTTCCACAATTGTTTGTTTTTCCATGGAGTATCAGAGAACCATCCAAATGCCCTTGATTTTCTCTCCCAATCAGTCAACAACCAGAGCCATATACCTCTCTCTCTTCCTCCCACTTTCTCCAACCCTTCAATGGCTCTTGTTTCAGCTCCAATCCTCCATTCTTAATTTTTTGCTACATTTCTTTCTGGGTTTGCTGCAATATCACATCTTTCCATCCTTTCATTGTACAGGGTGAGCCAATTTACTCACATTCTCATCCTATTCTGCCGAAACAAATTGTGTCTTCTATCTGTTTGATGTTTTGCCAGCTATGAATTAATGTGCATGTTAGCATTTTAAGAATTGTTTATGGAATGAATTGTTTGCTTACACTTACAAGTTTTCTTTTATGTGACTTATACATGATGTAAATGCATCGAAACGTTATATGCATGATATAATGCGTGGAAACACCAATATACCGTGCATTATCTGTGATGCAATCTATGTGATAATCTGAATAGGAAACAATGTGATTGTGTTTTCTTGTTAATGATAGGATTAAGGGCTGGCAAACATTGGAAGTAAACTTATTTGAGAGCTGAAAAAGACAGGGGAAACAACCGTTGGAGAGAGATTTAAAAAGGTGCGTCATTTGAAGTTAAAGGACTAAGAATCAAATCGTTTATTTCGTTTGGGTGATATAGACCGTTGGTGATCCTTTTTAGGGATCTCAGAGCCCTGTTGCTTGGTTGATTATACATAATCTTGGTCTTTTCAATGCAGCAGGGATTAAACTACATTCTGTTGAGTGGAGAAAGTACTCCCTCTCTTTCAACGAAGAGAGGGAATATGTGAAGACATCCATGTCTTGATTTAGATAGCTTGTTGGTTCTCTTTAAGTGCATTTGGATAGGGAAAGAAGTTAGAAATGGGGTCCATTAGTGGGGAGACGAGTGAGTGGGATGGTTCAGATTCGGGTGCACGTGAGGATAAAATCTTTGTTTCGGTGAGGTTGAGGCCTTTGAATGAGAGAGAACTGACAACCAATGATATCCCAGAGTGGGATTGCATCAACAACTCCACCATCATATTCAAGAACAGTTTTCAGGAGCGTTCGACGTCTCCAACTGCATATACATTTGGTAAGGCATCTGTCACCCGTAGACCCGTATGTGAATTTTTTGTGATTGTTATATTAAATGTTTCATCTTCACTCAATCTCCTGTTATTTTTTTACATGCTTTCATCTTATTCCACACTTTATGTGTTTGTTTAATGATGATTCAGACAGAGTATTCGCGTCTGACTGTCCCACTAGACAAGTTTACGAGGACTCTGCCAAAAAGATTGTTCTTTCAGTTTTAAGTGGAATCAACTGTGAGTACTAATAATGAAATTATTCTTCATTGGCCCTCTATCATCAAGTACAAGCTTATTGAAAGCTAAATTTCTTCTCCAGCCACTATTTTTGCATATGGACAGACAAGCAGTGGAAAAACATACACTATGTCTGGAATTACAGATTACGCAATACAAGACATGTATAACTACATAGATAAGGTACCTGTGATCATGATTCTTGTTTCTTTGTTATAAATATAATTTAAGGCTGAAATTTCTCCAACTAAATCAATTTACAATTTTTAGCACCGGGAAAGAGATTTTGTAATGAAATTTTCTGCTATGGAAATCTACAATGAAGCTGTCAAAGACCTTCTGACTCCAGATGCTACTCAACTGAGACTTCTAGATGATCCGGAGGTTAATGTTTAGCTTTTTATGAATTCCTATTCAATAGTTCAGCATACATATAACATATATAAATATTAACTGTCACTTTGGTGTAGAGAGGGACTGTAGTCGAAAAACTAATGGAGGTGGTTGTGCGAGACTTGAACCATTTGAAAGAGCTCCTGTCAATTTGTGAAGGTAAGATCTCATGCACAACAAATAGTAAAAATTAGACCCTACATTAGGAAACTTTTGGCTTTTACAATAATATGGTTATGAATAATACTTGGAAGTACTTGCTCCTAATGACACTGCATCTTTCATAGCTCAAAGGCAAACAGGAGAGACCACTCTTAATGAACTGAGCTCTAGATCTCATCAAATTCTACGATTAGTAAGCTTAACAAATTTGTGAATTTACCTAAAAAAACGGGAGTTCATTACCCTCTTGGCTGATTTCCAATGCTTTGAATATGATATAGACAGTCGAAAGCGAAGCTCATGCCTATTTTGGTGCAGAAAACATGAGCACTCTGACAGCTTCAGTGGTACGAAAACTTCTTATAGGAAATACCAATATTATTCTTTGATGAATTAATTTTACAATTTGGAGCAGTGCATAATATGTTTCCTTACTTTGAATATAGAATTTTGTTGATCTGGCTGGTAGTGAACGGGCTTCTCAAACTAATTCAGCCGGTGCAAGACTAAAAGAGGGTTGCCACATAAACCGCAGTTTGCTAACCCTCGGAACTGTAATTCGCAAATTAAGGTACACTTCCTTGACTGCTTAATTTTATTTTTGTGGAAAAATTACATGAAAGTTGCTGGATTTAACAGAAAAGGTAACATCATTAGTCAGAAGTTAATGAAAATAAGGTGAGGGGGTTTCCGGCAGACTTTCATAGAAACTTGGGGGGTTTGACAGTATTTCTTAACTTGGGGGTTGGGTTTCGCAATGAGATATTATACTTACCAGCTAGTTTTGCTAAAAGAGCCCCATAATAATAAAAGGTATAGAATATTTTGTGGTATATAACTGCCATGTCATAATTTGGTGCAGCAAAGGAAGAAATGGACATGTTCCATACAGAAACTCCAAACTCACTCGCATACTGCAAAACTCTTTGGGAGGCAACGCCAAGACTGCAATTATTTGCACCATGAGTCCCGCGCGCAGTCATGTCGAGCAATCAAGGAACACACTTCTCTTTGCCAGTTGTGCTAAGCAAGTTAGCACCAATGCTCAAGTCAATGTGGTTATGTCAGAAAAAGCTCTTGTTAAGCATCTGCAAAAAGAACTTGCTAGACTAGAGAATGAGTTGAGGTCTATGAGGAATGTAAGTTTACAGGCTGCATCCGGTGACTCTTCAGGGGCATTGAAAGAGAAAGAACTTCTCATTTCAAAGGTGTTTTGGAAAATATTACTTGTCCAATTATGACAAAGATACAAGAACAATAAGGCTTTCGGTGTAGTTGACTAAAGTTTATTTCGTTTTCATCTTCAAATCTTATAGATGGACAAAGAGATAAGGGACCTAACTCTTCAGCGTGATCTAGCTCAGTCTCACATGGAGAATATGCTACATGCAGGACGAGAACGCCAAGAACCAAAACATTGGGTAAGAAATTAAATATCTACCATTGGCATTAATCAAATTGTATTATCAGAAAGGCTCACATGTTGTTTTTCATCTACAGATTTATATGAATAGCCTTGACAAGGCTTCATGGGGAAGTGAATATTCGGCATCTGAAACATCAGAAATCATAATGGATCCCCTTCGTTCTGATACTGCATCATGTGTATCTCACTATTCTGATAGACATGAGTGTGTTAACTCTATGGAGAATGATGACAAACTCATAGAGAACAACGAGGAGCAATTTTTGGCTGATTCTACATCTCCAACGTTATACATTGACAAGTACTTTGGTCCGGATCCATGTCAGGGTTGGGAGAAAGGTGATCAAGAAATTCTGAAGAATTCTGAAGACAATTCCAAGGAAGTTCAATGTATAGAAGAAGTTCATTACAGTGGAAGTGATACCCTTTCAAGCACGTCTCCTTCAGAAAAGGGAGACCACACTCCAGGTTGAACTAGTTTAATGACCATTGTGCTATCTCAGATAAAAGAATATCCCAAGCAACTAAATTCTTACAGAGAGCCTAACTGTTGAAGCTACTATGCAGGTCATTCTCCTTGCTCATCAATAGAAGATTTATCGGACACTGAAATTAATGCTTTGAGGAGCAAAAGCTGCAAGGCAATCCTGACAACAGCTGTTGAATCTTCGACCAAGATTGAAAATGAGAAGAATGTGGAAAAAGAAACTGAAAGCACTTTAAATGAAGAACCGGCAGTTATAGAACAAGAAGTTTCTAGTGTAGCTCCAGTGGAAGATGGTGAAGTTCCATGTGCCAAAGATACAGAAACTTCTGTCAAGAAGTCATCCGTGAATGAAACAGAAAAGGGCAACAAGACGATGGATGGGGATTGTACGTTAAACAAACAAGAAACCAATGTGACAGAACATAATGAAGTAATTGAGCGAAATGCAGCCATTCAAATTAAGGATGATATGGTATGACTGAACTTTGACGACATGAGTTTGTCTATTTGAGCTATTTTAGGAATTTAACAAAACACTAGCAAACTCCACGCATCTAAAATAATACATGAACATTCTGTTCATGGTTACATACTCCTTTGCAGTTTCTACAGGAGCCGGAAGATGCGAAAACATCCAACAATCTAGAAAGAACTGAAAATGATGGCTATGATACCTCTCATGATGTGAAGCAACCTGCACTTGAAATTGTTTCAAATGAGGCAAAAATATCCAACGGCTCAGAGAGTACTGCAAATGAGTGCTTCAATAATGCTCAAGATATAAAGCAACCTGCATTGGCAATTGTTTCAAACGATGGAGCAGATGAAGCTCAGGATTCAAAGCAATATGCAGCAGACGGACCAGATGGAGCTCAGGATATAAAGCAACCTGCTTTGGCAATTGTTTCAAACGTTGAAGCAGATGAAGATCAGGATTCAAAGCAATATGCAACAGACGGAACAGATGTAGCTCAGGATTCAAAGCAATATGCAACAGACGGACCAGATGAAGCTCAGGATTCAAAGCAATATGCAACAGACAGACCAGGTGAAGCTCAGGATTCAAAGCAATACGCAACAGACAGACCAGATGAAACTCAGGATTCAAAGCAATATCCGACAGAAAAGGCTCTAAATGATTGTGCCTTGGTCGGAGATGCTCGGGATATAAAGGAGGCTAAATCGGAGAAAATCATAGATTGTGCCGCAGTCGATGAAGCTCAACATGAAAAACAACCTGCTCTGGAGAAAGCTGCAGATGATAAATTTGATGAAGCTGAGCAGGCTCAGAACATAATGGAGAATGCATTGGAGAAAATCATAGACAGTACAACAATAGATGAACATGAAAAACAACCTGCTCCCGAAAAACCTGTAAATGATGGTCTTCATAAAGTTGAGGATACAAAGAAATCTGCAGAGTATGTCACTGCTAAATCTGATGAGTTCACAAAGCCAGTACAAAAGATGGCAGATAATAACTTGGGCAGAGCTTTAGAAACAAAGACAGCTCCTTTGGATTGGTCAGTCGAATTTGAGAGGCAGAAGAGGGAGATAGTTGAACTTTGGGATGCTTGCAACATTCCTCTAGTTCACAGAACATATTTTTGCCTGCTCTTTCAGGGAGATCCATCAGATGCTGTTTATGTGGAGGTAGAGCTCAGGCGATTGTCATTTCTCAAGAACACGTTACATGGTCCCACACTCGTGAAAGATGCTCAGTTAACTGATCTCGCCTCAAGGTACTCTTTTCTAACATGATTCCATGGCATATCATTAACACATAACTTGGAAGGTACTGATTTGTTGAGATGCAGCATGGATACATGAAAGAAAATCAAGTGTAGTAAGTTCACAGCATTCTTATATTTACTTTTGGCTGGTTGACAGCTTGAAAGCTCTCAACCGGGAGAGGGAGATGCTGAGCAAACAAATGATGAAAAAGCTTACAACAAAGGAGAGGGAGGCTATGTACGAGAAGTGGGGCATTGACCTAAAATCAAAACAAAGAAGGTTCCAACTTTGCCGTCGTCTGTTTACAGATGCCACAGACATGGAACATATTAAAGAGAGTGCTGCAATCATATCAAAATTGGTAGGTTTCAAGAAGCCAGGCCAGGCCCCAAAAGCAATGGTCGGGCTTAGCTTCTCGCAGAAACCATCAGCAAACTTCAGGTCATTCAGCTGGAGGAGAAATTCCATGATATAAGACGACTCATCTTCAAATACCTTACTCTGAGCTGACGAAAACTGTTCGTTTACTAAGTTACAAATATGCCTCATTTAATGATGTAGTTGTTTATATAGCTCATCATTCTGGTGCTATAGCAACTCATGTGGAGCATAAGGTATACTACAACAACAAGCTATCATGTAAATTGTTTTGTTTTTGTGTGTTTAGGTGTATCAGTAATACTGACATATTGTTTAGATGTCTGTAAAATGTACATGTGAATATGACTATAAGAGACCTCAATGAATTTTGGTCTCCCTCATTCTCTTCTTCTCCATGTTTTCATGCAGTAAGTTTTGAGAAGGAGATGAAATGTAGGTTTAGAAAAATATGATATGGTTTTATTCATGAATATTCATATTATTTATAGAGCAGTTGTTTGGCTACTTAGACTAAATGTGAAACTGTTTTGTAGGTTGATAGAATGAAGAAGACCCTAAAAGAAAAGGGAAAAAATGCATTAAAATTAATCTAGTCGGATAATACTACATCCCTCCTTAATAATATCTAAAAGCCACATCGGGCAAACATTCCAAATAAAATTAAATTAATGCTTAGTTCATTACAAAAGGTGCCTTTGTGGGCAATTCTTCCAAAAGACTACTTCCTTCTTTGGCTAGATGATCCGCTATTGCATTTTCTTCTCGATAAATAAAGTTGATTTTTACAAGTAGTTGCTTTATAAGTGCTCTGATGTCTTCAAAAACTAGGTCCTGATGCGGTGTAAATAGGAAATTTCGAGTCAATTTGTATACAAACATTTTTTATGTGATCGATATGACATAATTTTAAACCAATTTTAATAGCTAGCAATTCTGCCGTATTGTGATATGTTTTTCTAATAAAATGAGAACTACCTTCTACAAAAAGATCAGTATTGTCTCTAATAATTGCTCCTGTGCCAGCATGACCATCAGATAACCTGGAACCATCAATGTTTAAAGTAAAATGTTCAGGGCCAGGTTTCCATTTGCAAAGACGGGGCAAAGTCTTTTTTTTCCCTTTTTTGCAGGATAGCAAATTTTATTTTCTTTGAGATTATTAATTAAGATTGTATGAAATTTAAATTCATTGATCTCTTATTTTTCCTGATTTTTTAAAGAATCCAACAGAAAATAATAATTTATATTTGATTATCGGAGTTGTGAAGCATATGGAATTAAGCCAGAAATTAAGGGGCTGATTGGAGTAGCATCCATTTGGATGCTACTCGAGAATTTTATGTTTGTTATGGCATTTAAATGTCGAAGATTGAAATGGCTTTACAGTAGCACCATTTTTCTCTACCTATATAACAAACCTATAATACCCTATCCAGTTACAATTCTATATCAAACACAATTTTAACAATCCTACTACAATTCCGATCACTATTCAGGCATTTAAATCGGGGCATTTAAGTCGCATGCCAACCAGATTTGTCCATTCCCAATTTGACCAAGGAGTCCTTTTCTAAGAATTTCTTGAAGTTTAATAATGTTCCACCAAAATTAACTATAATTTGATCATGATACTGCTTGAAGAAAATTGGTATTAGAAAAATACTTACTCTTATGACAACCTACCATAAAGTATAATTCTGAAAAATGAGTTTCCAAAGATATTTTAGTAGAAAAGCATTATTAAGAGTACGTAAGTTTCTAATACCAAGTCCGTCAATTTCTTTTGGATGGCAAACTAAATTCCAGTTTACCTTCCTTTGTTTTACCGAGTTTCTTCCCATTCCAAAGAAAATGTCTACTGATTTCTTCTAATTTATTCAGACAAGTGCTAGGCACTTTAATGATGGGAAATTTTTATTTTAGGTACACTAGAGTGAGACATGCCACTTTAGGTACATTAAAGTGAGAGTGACCAATTTGGATACACTACTGCAACCACCCGTATAATTGAGGAACTCCGATCAATTTTCCGATCAAATTGATGGTGTGGCCGTTATATGTGCGATTTTCCCTCCAAATTTGTATTTGATCCGTATTTTATTCGTATTTTTATATTTAAATTTAAATACGAGACACATGTCGCGTCCACATTAATTCTCAGTATAATTATGTATTATAATTATAAAATAACTTTAAAAATTATAAAAAATTATAAAAATTCATTTTACATTTTTTAAAAACAATAAATAAAATAATTTTTTTACAAACAATAAAAAAAATAATTGCATTAACTGATTTATGGGTATAAATTGTTTCATAAAATTCAAAAATATTTTAAAAAATAAAAAAAATATATTTTACATTTTATTACATATAAAATTAAATAAGATGAAAAAATGAAAAATGCAATTTGTTACAGTAAACCGTCATTTGGGTCTTTGAATTTTGCAAGTGATTCATCTTCTTTTATTGTAGCAAATCGCATTTTTTTAATTTAATTTTTATTTTATTTATTTATATTTTTATAATATAATGTAAAATATATTCTTAAAAATATTTGTTAACATTATTTGTTTAATTATATTAAATATTTTACACCCATAAATTACAAGAGAGTGACACGTGTCCCGTATTTCAATTTGAATTTCAAAAATTCGAGTCAAATACGAGTCAACTGTTAAAACATGAGACCTTTGTAGCTAATGCGATTTTAATTATTTTTTTTTGTAAAAAAATGTAAAATGATTTTTTTATAATTTTAAAAATATTTTAAATTATTTTTTAATTATAATACACAACTTATACCGAAAATGAGCGTGTCAAATACAAATTTGGAGGGAAAATCGCACGTTTGGCTGCCACGTCATCAATTTGATCAGAATATCGATCGGAGTTCCTCAATTTGACGGGTGGTTGTAGTAGTGTACCCAAAATGGTCACTCTGACTTTAATGTACCTAAAGTGGTAGTGTGTGTACCTAAAATAAAATTTTCCACTTTAGTGATAGATAGGGCTGCGCAACGAACGGATACGGATCAATCCGCATCTGTTTGACCGGATATCCGGTTAAACGGATGGAAAAATAGTCCATCCGTTATTCAATCCGTTCCGAGCGGATTGGATATGGATAAATCCGTCGGATAACGGATAAATTCGGCGGATATCCGTATCCGGTAAATAAATAAAAAAATTTTTTGTGCAACTTCATCAAGATTAAAGTCTGAAACGCAGCAGCAGCAGAAAAAATATTTATTGGTTAAGACAGTGTAGAGACAGAATTGGGGAAGAAACGAAACAAATCAAACAATGCACAAAATAAAAATTTATATAATATAATATCTCGTGGTCAGATTACAAAATTGCATCGATTGCAAGCTCATCGAAAGTTACACAAAAAAGCAATCTGATGAAGAAAAATGAGAAACTAAGAATAATTTGATGCATACGCACATGAATTGAAAACTTGTCAAGCGACGGCAATCGGTTGAACCTTGTTGTTATTGTTATCCTGGAAATCTTCCATGTTGTAAACGACGGTGTGTGGAGACGGTGCGGTGGGTGTGGTGGGGGAGGCGGCGCGAATCTCACCGACTCACCGTGGATCTGTCGGTCGTGTTAGGTGAAGAAGACGGAGTGACGGACGAATGGTGTAGCGGAATGGAGAAGACGGAGTGACAGAGGCGGAGCGGAATGGAGAAGATGGAGTGAAGGAGGCGGAGCAGAATGGAAGTGACGGACGAATGGAAGGAAAAATGGGCTGGCGGCTGCTGCTCATACATGGAGAAAATTAGGGTAAAATGTAAATCCACAATAATACCCCTGGTCTAACGGATAAACAGATATCCGCGGATATCCGACGGATTTATCCGTTCAAAACGGATGAAGGAAAACTCCATCCGCAATCCGATCCGTTTTTTAACGGATCGATTCGGTCCGGTCCGTTTTCGCGGATAACAGATCGGATTTGCGGATCCGGATAAAATGAGCAGCCCTAGTGCAAGTCTTCCGAGATAAGTATTGGTTATACCAAATGTTTACCCTATTTAAGGTTTTATTAATCATTTGATCAAAAAGGTCTCTTTTCTTCCTCCCTAAAAGGATGGTAAACCCATATACTTATCATGTCACTTGTTAGGGATAACTCCCAAAAATTCAGTAATTTGTTGTTTCCTGTTTATTGGAGTGTTGACAGAAAAAATAATTCTGATTTTTTCCCAACAAACATTTTATCCAAAGCCAAGGCTCAACTGATTTTTTGTCTGTTTTGCTAAAAATGAGGCAATCATCCGCAAAACATAGAAAAGAAATATGCCCGTCTTGTGGGAGAGGTTTTAATCGGAGAAAAAAGTTTATTTTCTGATTTATGATGTAAAAGATGAAGTAGAAGTTCCTGACAAAGGATAAAAATATAAGGGGAAAGTGGGGCCCCTGTCTTATTCCTCTTGTAGGTTTTCAGGTGTCAGAAATTTGCTGATTAACTTCGACTTGTATAGTGCAACTAGTAATACAAGCAAAAATTATTTTTTTAAAGTGAGTATGAAAATTAAATTTGTCAAGAGCTAAATCAATAAAGCTCCATTCTAGCCTATCATAGATTTTTTCAATGTCTAATTTTAAAGCGAAACCTTGTTGTTTCGAACTTCTCTTCTTTTTTCCCATGGTATGCAACATTTCATGAGCAATTATGACATTATCACTGATTTGCCTATGTAAAGATATAAAGAAAACTGAAGAGCAGAAGAAAACTGAAGAGAAGAAATGAAGAAAAGAAGAAAAGAATGAAGCAAACTGCTGAAAGAAGAAAACTGAAGAAGTGTACTTTGTATATTACGTTTCTTATGTTAAGTAAACTAGCGACTTGTACAGTATGAAAAATGTTTTGTGCAATTAATTAGTTACTAAAATTCAGTTAGTTAGCTAGCAACTTAAATATAAGTTGAACTCATCTTCTTCAAGCCTCATTGATTCCTTCTGTAAAATTGATTCGTTTTTGTTCAATACACTTTACTTCTTTCTGTTCATGAAAGATTACATGGTATCAGTTTAGCTATTGGTTATGGTTACTTGTGATTCTTTGATCAATATTGTGATTTTTTGATCGATTATGTTGTGTGTTTCGCCGTTGTTGCGATTCTCTGTTGTTTGTTCATTCATTGATTATCCATGGGTGATAACGGTTCAATGAATGGAATTGGTGATCGTCGTCATGCTCATCTGTTGGAAGCTGGGCTTGATTTGCCGTCTTCTCCATTTTATCTGCAGTCTACAGATCAACCTGGAGTTGCTATTGTTCTTCAGCAACTTGATGAAGTCAATTATCAATCATGGAGCCAGCAGATCTTGATGGCACTGGACGTCAAGAATAAAACGGGCTTCATTGATGGTACGATCTCTGTACTAGATGAATTTACTACTCCGTTATTGTTTGGTGCGTGGAAAAGAGCCAATGCTCTAGTGTGTATTTGGATATTGAATTCATGCACTCAAGATATTCGTTCATCTCATTTGAGAACTGTTTCTGCTAGAGAATTATGGTTAGAGTTGCAGACTAGGTTCACTAGAAGTGTAGGACCTAGAGTATTTCGTCTGCAGAAATCTTTAAGTTCAATTCAACAAGGTGCTAGTACCATATCTGTTTATTATGGTCAGTTCAAGAAATTGTGGGATGTGTTTGTGGCTTTAAGGCCAGTAAGCACTTGTACATGTGGTGGAAGTGATGCATTAGTTGCTACTCAACTTGAAGATGTAGTAGTTAAATTTCTTGTAGGATTGAATGACTCATATGCTGCTATAAGAAGTCAGATTTTGATGCAAGTTTCCATTCCCTCATTGGTGAAGATATACTCTATTTTGTTGCAAGAGGAGGGACAGAGAGGGCTTACTTCATATGAGAATATACATTCAGGTCAAGAATACATGGCAATGATGAGCAGACAAACAACTGCAGTGCCAGAAAATGCAGCTTGTTTGGTGAAAAATAGCAATTACTTCAAAGGGCAGAACAAAGACAAGGATAAGCCTAAGTGTTCACACTGTGGTGCTATAGGGCATACAACGAAAATCTGCTATCAAATCATTCGGTATCCACCTGGATGGCAAAGAAAATGTAATGGTAAGAAATTTATCTCTCAGCAGAACAATGGAAAGTCATCATGCCCATGCTGCAGTGGTTGATAGTGCTGAAGGATCTCATATGGATCTGAGGATATGAGTGCTGATTTGTATAATCAGTTCATTGAGTTTATCAAATTTCAGCAGCAAAAACGTTTTGAAACGGAGAGATCAGTTTTTGAAGAAGAGGTCTCATCCTATTAACAATAATTTAGTTAAAACTTTGTAACTAACATTACAGGCTTATGGGTCTGAACTCAGAAGGTTTACAAGAGTTAGATTTTTTTGGGATAAGGGCTAAGGTAGAAAGGTTTTGATCTTGGTTAAGAACACCGGTTTCATAAAATGTATTAACCATTGTACAAAATTGAGGCTTCAGATTGTACTAATGAGATATGTAAAATTTACTGTTAAGACCGTAATAGCTAAGAAATTTTAGTGTCAGTTACGGGTGCAAGAAGACAAGTTGTTTTCTTCAATTGTCAAAGTTGGAGTTATAAGGTGTTGGAAGGGTTCATGGTTAGTGTATTGAGCTATTGCCTGATTTTTGAAGAATTTGTAAAATTCCTCAAGAATTTTGTCTTGGTCGAAGATCCATTGATCCGACTTATTTTTTACTCGGTGTATGAAGTTTCTTCTGGAAAAATTTGTTATTTGCATCCCACACTTTTGATCCAGTTATGTTTAGATCGTTGGGTCCAAAAAATGACCTTTTATTTAAGTTGTTTATTATATCTCGAGCTTGTGTTTTCTCAGGGCCTAAAAGATGGCCTTTTGAAGAAGACCCCTTAAATCAATTGAATTGTGAATAAGTTAATACTAATTCTATTTACTATTAATAATGAGTTTTGGTTTTGTAGATAATGAATAAATAATAGGTGTTGGGAAAAAAAATATGTGAACAAAGGTGAACTCCAAAGATATTGAACTGATAGACTGAGTAACATGTGTACATTTGCAAGACAAGCATATCAACATAATCATATCGACCCAATGCCCGAGTCCGAGTGAACAAATAGAGCCGGACTTTGTGGCTGAGGATCCTAGTTCAGATAGTTGTTCTGAAAGCAACCAAGTAGATAACACCAGTGACGAAGACTATGTCAGTCATTCTACTTCTTCTACGTCTGAGTTGAGTGTCTATTTGAGAGCCTTTTCTCATGGATATGGAGTTCCGAAAGCTAAAGTGATAAAGAGTCTCTGGGATCAGTTTGAAGAGAACAAGTGAACCGAGCAGGGGAATCCAGTCGTTTCAATGAGTCCATACGTGAAATAAGAGTTGATTACCAGCATGCTTTAGCTTTAGTTACAAAAATTGATGACAAGAACAAAGGGGCTAGTAATTTGAGCCATATTAATTCGATAAAGAAAGGTTCAAAGCTTGGATGTGATCAACTAGATATGGCAAGTGTATGTGAACCTAGTGATTTTGTGATATGATCTGTCATTCCCTTTGTTAAGAATCTTGTTCCAAAGTAAATGTATGAGTGTGTTTGAACCTAGTGTGTATGAGTGTGTTCCAAAGACAATGTCAGAGAAAACTCTGTTAACTGAGTATCCAAGATTTGATTTGCTTGATTTGACTTTATGCTGTCTTTTACCAGGCGTCATCTTCTTATTTTACTTCTTGCTTCCAAGGAAATCTTGATATTATAACTTTACACGGAGCAAGTGTTTTGACTTTAATTACAAATTACTCTTAAACTATAATAATAAATAATTTAATAAAGATTGTTTGAACATTGTTTTATTGGTTTTCGAAATGAAGCAGACATAAATGGATGATATTATGATTAGGTTCAAAATGTAAAAACACAATATCAATATGTTCGAAGTTATGTTTGAAACCAATGTGTACATAGAATCATAACAGGAACAAATTTATATCGTAGCAGAAATTACATTTGACAATCATCCATACAAGAAACAAAATCCACTGTCCTAACGATAACATCACTAGCTAACAA
The DNA here is from genome assembly GCA_036897095.1 of Plantago elongata. Taxonomy (NCBI): domain Eukaryota; kingdom Viridiplantae; phylum Streptophyta; class Magnoliopsida; order Lamiales; family Plantaginaceae; genus Plantago; species Plantago elongata. The sequence goes on from JAYMSP010002974.1 coordinate 20,217, forward strand.
TACAATTGCTTCCTTCTTCACCGCACAAGAATGTAGCAAACCTCATCTACACCAATTTCGCTCACGTGGGGAGCAACAAATCTATCGAAGAACTGCACGTCCGTCAGGCGGCAAAGAACACTAAGAGAAGGCCATTCTTTAATAAACTTTTTACGCTCCAAAACCTCCAAAACTCTCAGCCTGGGCTTGAACCTATTCTCAACACGGCTCGTGATTGCTACTGGAGAACAACTTATAGACTCCACCGTGTACTTCCCAGTGGGAAGCAAGAGCTCCACAACTCTTTTCACCTTCTCGGATGAGAAGGAAAACACAGTTGGTTGCTTCCTGGATATCATCTTCCGAAAAGCCCAATTCGCGAAAACCCTGACACTTGCACGAACCAATGGTACTAACACCTTTAAGAAACATCCCGGAGCTTCTATCAGCCCCAAATTCTTCAACTTTAGCTACAAACTGCTTCATCAGTTGGGGTTTACACAATAAGAATCTCGACTTTCGAAACAATAATATAAAAATACTGCGGAAGCATCAATCAGAAGAAATGGAAGAACACTTACAGTGATGATCAGTTGATCCAAGTGAATGCAGTGAATCGATGATCATAGATGAAAGACGGAAATGCAGTTGGAAGAATGAGAAGTAAATAACTATTGTACTTGTATCCAGATCACAAAAGAGTTTGCACAGATTGAGAGAAAATGTATAACGTACTCTGAGAATAAGAAATTCTATCCTATTTATACTATCACATTGTGGAGTAAAAACTAACTAACTACCTCTTATATTTGTTATAACCAATTGTATGCAACTGTTATTCAGTTATACTAGTATTATTTACAACCATAAACCTTCAATATCATCACAATATTCATACTGAATGAAGTTGTTTATCAGCTCACTTGCTTGTATTGTTTCTTTGTTCTTCAGTTCTTCTCTGTTCTTCAGTCCTTCTTCTATTTTCTGATCATCTTTCTGAGACTCCCCCGTAAGATGAGCATATGCATTGCTTATGCTCATCTTACTTAATAATCTATTCATGTCAGTTTGAGCTAAGGCCTTGGTAAAGATGTCTGTCAATTGCTCTTTTGTTGGAACATGAAGAACTTGAATTAAATCTGAGAGAACTTGTTCTCTAACAAAATGACAATCGATTTTCAAATATTTTGTTCTTTCATGGAATATGGGATTTTTGGTTAAATGTATTGCAGATTGATTATCACAATACAATACTATTGATTCCATAAATTTGATATTGAACTCTTCAAGCAAGCTCTTAAGCCAAATAACTTCACAAACTGCAAATGATAAAGCTCAATACTCAGCTTCTGATGAAGATCTGCTAACAGTGGTTTGCCTCTTTGCTTTTCCAACTGATCAGTGAATCTCCCAGAAGCATACAATACCCTGAAATAGATCTTCTTGTATCAGGGCATGAAGCCCAATCTGAATCACTGTAAGCAGTAAGGCTGAAATCACTTGAA
>JAYMSP010002975.1:0-21698 GCA_036897095.1 Plantago elongata
CGTAGATCTCGAAGAGACGAATCCGTTGATAATTTTTATATATTTTTTACATTTATATTTTTCGAGTTATTCGCGTTATAAATTGGACAAAATATAAAGAAACAAAACAAAAAAAAAATGGGAGGGGACGTGGCAGCAGTCAGCGCAGTGACAGGCGCTTTACGCGCCGTGGCACGGCGCGGGGGAGGACACCGCACCTATTGGCGCGGCGTCGGGCACGATGCCGTGCCAACGGCGCCCCTTTGTGAGTGGTCTTAGAGATGAACGTCGCGTATATTATAATACAATTATATAATTAACAATGCCCTCATTTAGTGTGTTGAGAAATAATTGATACCTCCTCTATGGCTCCGTCTCAATTTTTTTATATTTGATCCGTTTCAGTTTCTCTTTTAATTATTTAAATGAAAATTCTTTCTCATACTTTATATATTACCTTATATATTTTATTTAATATTTATCATGTTGTATACATTTTATTTTTTATTTTACTTATCACTATTGAATTTTCTATTTTATCCATTTTATCTTAAAACTCATGTTCATAGTTAGGTGAAGATCAAACATAAATATAAGTATAATTTAACTGTAACAATGTAGTGTACATCACTGAAATCAAAATAACATAGTTTGTCCTCTAGATGTTGATAATTTATCCCTTTCGGCTTTAAAATTAATAATTGAACAAATAATATTGGCTTAGATGAAAAGTTAATTTAAAATAGTATTTGTAGATTGAAAGTATAAAAAGATCAAAGTTCATAATAGAGCACTCTTTATAGAAGTATTAAATTTTTCCGACATTTATTATATTATACCCAATGTTTAAGGTCCTACTTTTCTAATCATAAAGTATGATCCTGCATTCATTACTTGCTATATATTCTCTCCGTCTTAAATTAAATGTCCAACCGGGTCAGACATAAATTTTATACAGTTAATTAAGTAATATATATTTATTAAAAATAAAATAGTAAAAATTATGATTATGGGTTTAAACATATGTTTCAAGCAACTATTAAATTTCTCTTCATTATAATATGAAATTGTCGGTACAAAAATTATCAAATGAAAATGAAACAACGATTTGAAACTACTCAAAAAGGAATATAAGCACTCAATTCGAGACGGAGCAAGTATATAACAATTGTTAAATATATTTATTCAAAAATAAAAGGCAACACGAATGTATTCTGGTCAATGGTGAAATATAAATCACATCACCTAAAATTGAGTGATTTCAGGAACTTTGTAAAGATTGGTGTTAACTTGTCTAAGGTTTTAATAGATTAGTCTCTGTTGCTGTAGTTAGTAAAGTTAGTGGAGGCACCGACGAAAGTTAGCCGCCAAGTATTATTACTAATTCGTAATTAGATACAAATTATGTCATTAAAAATATTATTTTTGTAAATAATTAAAACGTTTATATTATTAATGAATTATTCTTAAAAATATAGATATTTAAACACAAATATTTCAAAAAAATATAAATATTTAAACACAAATATTTCACCTGTGATTCTCTTTGTGATTTTCTTTCCAATATGGATCAGTTAAACAGGCAAACACAATTCTCACTCTTAACCAATCTAAGAGGTGGATCAATTAAAATACTTGGAACCAGCACTTCATGAACTTCAAAACTTGCCGTAATCATATTGAGCCATCTTCAGCATAGCTCCAAAAGTGTACCTAGCTAAATACTTTTTCCTCAAAAAGCTGATCACTTTGCCATCATTCTCTTGTACCCAACCAACTACATAGGCTGTGCTAATCAGACTAAAGCTTCTCCATCTCCTCTCCCTTGCATATTTCTGCAGACCCTTCTCCATCTTCGCATAGCCGTCTTCATCGCCATTATCATCATTTGCTGATCTTGTCGTTAAAGCGTCTGCAAGACATCTAGCGAGAACGACACTGTCTTCTAAAGACGAACACCCGCCCTGGCCTAGATCGGGTGTCATAGGATGAAGTGCATCCCCGGCTACACACACGTTGTCTTTCACAATATTGCCAAGCAAAACGTCCCATGGGAATCTGAATTTTAAACTAGAACAAAAAATGCTGTCAAGCTTCGTTTCCTCTACTACTGCAGTTAGTCGTTTTGGTGCATTGCCGATATTGCTCATAACAAATTGCTTCATTGTCGAGGGATCACTTTGATTTTCATCATCTGCAGAAAACTTGAAAGTATTAATCTCCCGGGCAACTCGAAGGACTAATGCGTAATAGAATCTTTGAAGTTAGAACAAGGTGGAACTTGGTATTGTCATAGACAACTAAATTACACATAAACAAGGACCGGGAATAGATCATATATATATGAACATGTCTCACATTTGAAGCGCGAAGGAGTAAAAGTGCAAAACCAGTACATGCTTCTTTCATCACAAGGAATGCAACCATAACGTACACCGCCTCCAAAGTAGCCATGGAACTTGGGTTCAAAGCCATGCCCATCTGGATAGTCTACAAAGCCCCTTATCGCTGACCGGCCAACATTAACAGGCTCCTGGAGCCCCAACCATTTCGCCACTATCGAATTAACCCCATCACATCCAATCAGAACCTTTAATATCCAATACCATTAGAAGACAACTTGTCAAAAGATATGCACAAGAAGGCAATAATTGTTCTGAAATTGAGTATACCTTTGTCTGTATCATTGTACCGTCTGCAAGGTGCAACATTGTAAGATTCCCAGATTTCTGGATGGACACAATCTTTGAAGAATATCTGATAGTTCCCTGTGGAAGTTCCTTCGCTAGAGTTTCTAACAAGTCTTTTCTTTTCACGCAACGACTTTCAAATTCGCCCCTGCAAAAGTTCGCATACATCATCTCATTGTTTTGTTAATTCTGATCACACGCAGTCTATTTGAAGGAATAGAATATATCACGTACATGGAGATATCTGCTACCAGAGGTGGTTTTGATGAAGAATCCTGGGAAGCCACTTTGAATCTGAACCAATCGTGGTACATGTTATCAAGTCTAGAAGTATAAAGACAGTTCATAAACACTAAACTGCTTACATGTTCAATAGAGATTGCTTACCCTTGGATTTGGAGGGATCTTTCCCGAAGGATGTCTCCAATGCCAAGAACGTCAAGTGCCTTCCACGCATTAGGCCACATGGTAAGCGCAAACCCTGTAATTCTTGGCATATCTGATGATTCCAGCACCAGACTCCGAATACCACTCCTGCAACATCCACATGTTTAAGCTTTTAGGTGAGATAAATTTTCTACACGTGAAATTCCGTAACTAGTGTGAAATAGACCGAACTGGTGACGCATAGCCCAAACACATACCTGTGAAGCCCCAAAGCTGTAGAGAGGCCAGCTATACCTGCACCAGCGATCACGATATCTTCTTCATGGTGTACTGAACCTTGTTTCATTACAAAATAAGTCGAATTTCGACAAGATGTAAATTGGAGATAAGACAGTGGCACTACTACTGATCACAACATAAGCAACAGATATTTATAGAACTGGAAAATTCTGACAATTGATGAGCGAAGCAGGGACGTAATACTTTGACTAGAGCTCATGTTACACTACTATCCACAAATCCAAACCTATGCGACAAAATTTCTATATTGGCTGCGCCTTGCCTTGATTGCTTCTGTCTTCTGGATAGCTTCTCATAATTCTTCTGGAAAATATTATCACAAAACTGAACAGAAGATTGCTATACAGTTCTTATAAACTATTTGCACACATATCACCATCTATGATGTAACTATTTAAGGTTCAGATGTATCATCTCTTTTATTTAAACGGCAAGGGTGACTCAAAGCCCCAACTATGGTTTGAAGTGAAGCATGTTACCAACTGAGTTGTTGCGCTCATACGACTAGTTACTTAACAATTTCAGCAGCAGGGATATAACAAGAACGTATACGTGGAACAAGAGAATTCGGACATATTACAAATTAAAGAATGTGCTTACACCCAATTGGAAAAAACTTGATTGCAGCAACTAAACAGCCTAGGAAGACGGACAGAAAGGTAAAAGACCGATAAATAAACAAAAAGGCTCAGCACGCTGGCGTACCCAAGTTAGTCTATAAATATTATTATAGAGAATATATCCTACAGTTATATATTACTAGCAACAACTATGAAAAGTACGATAGAAAGGTTAACAGACTTCATCAACACAAATGTGCAACAAACTGTCCCTTCATGCACAGCCACCAGCTTTGAACAGCATAGCACATCAAGCAGCAACATGGATCAGTGGTCCATTAGATCTGAATCCACGGCCCCTGCCACGATTTCCCCTCCCACGGCCACGGCCTGCATCGACAGAAACCCACAACACAAACACAAATCTTAGTATAGGAAGTGTATGTAAGACCATGACCTTCCATTTGTGCAAGATACATGGTGAAGAGTGGTAAATAAGGCAATGGCTTGTTTTCCAGTGTGTGATGCACTAATTCCACCTTTAATATCTGAAATATGCACTGCTTCTACAGGAGAAAAGCAGGCAGATTTATCTATACATCTTTTCCAAACTCAAGAAAGAAAAAGGTAACGTAGCCAAGTAGCGCATAACAAAAGCATTTAGTACTCGTACAGCAGAGCAGCTCTATCATAGCTACATTGTTTCCTTCATGCCAAGACAGTAACTAGTGTAAGACAATGCATGCAAATCACATGTCAAATATACAATGCATAATAACAATGTAGTTCCAGGACTCAGCATACAGAAGCTCCAACAAGAATTGCTTCAAATTGCCCAATCTTGGCAGGCAAACTATAAAAACTAGATGTCGGCATAGAGGCACCCCCCCACAATTGACTTCGATTAAAACACATGTCACCATGCCCTATCTCAAGGTCTGACATAAATACAGGTAGCACCCCACCCCTTTTCGAACAGGGGTCAATGAAATTTAAGTAAAGCACAGGGTTTTGTAAAATTTAAAGCCGTTCAGAATGCATATTTAGTATATTTCCAGACCAAATATGTCAACATTAACAATTACCTCGGGGTGCTTCTTGATTGTAACCCCCAGCATCATGCTGATTATCCATCTGAGGACCATCGTACCCTCCCCTACCGCGGCCACGGTTATCCATCTGAGGACCGTCATACCCTCCCCTACCACGGCCACGGAAACCACGACCTCTACCACGTCCCCTACCCCTGGCATACCCACGATCTTGCTCATAGCCCCCCTCATCAAATTCAGCAGGTGCATAACCATTTGCTACATGGGAATAGAAACACAAGATACAAAAAAGGAGCTGCTTAAACTTCCACAACAATATTAGCAACAAGTACTTCTAAGACTCATATTTCTTCAGGAGCACAATTGATTTTCAGTGATGATAAATTCATACCAGGTCGTCCTCTAGGTCTCCCGCGGCCTCTACCACCTCGGCCTCGACCACGGCCTCTAGCAGGAGGCGATCCCTCTACATATAACAAGAAATGTTAGAACATAAACATCAGCCAATGTATCCAGTTACATACACTGGAACCAGAAGTGAACCAACCTCCATCGAAGTCAACCTCAGCAGGCACCTTCACTTGGTCAGCTGGAATGGGGGGTTGGTACCTAGGGCACACCAAACAACCACAGATGATAGGAATTAAACAAATTGCATGTAGGTTGTATGCCTTCAAGCAATACTTCTGACATGCCAAATACAAGGTTCTTGCTTATGAAGTCAAGTCATGAAGGAAAATGTTGGTTACACCACAAATTCAAAGTTATTTGACCAAAAGGTACATGTTTCTTCAGTTAGGCACTTCTGCTATTCCCGGTATACATACCAAGCATAATATTTAAATTTGACGACTAGCGTTCTCATGAACCAACTCACCCAATATTTTTCTGGTCCAGCTCCTTTTTGGACAGAGTAATCGTAACCATTGAAACTTTCCTGGTGGTCTCCAGACTGTAGCAACAAGCAAACAAAATCAACAAACCAAGTCATGCATCGCCAAACAAAATTCACATTGAGCAGTTTGTGAGTGAGGCATGCTAAGCTAGGATCACTTAGAGTTCTCTTACATTTGAAGGCCTTCCTCCAATGGTTCCCATGTGTCTGTTATGTCCGTCGACTGGATTGCAGTGATTTGGTGAAGACCAACAATTCTTCTCTGGAGTAAAAAAAAACATACAACTTTAGGCCTTCATAATGAAAGACAAATAGTGTGTTTTCCTTTTAAGAAAATAATTTTAAAAAATTAAGAAGGAAAAACTATCATGATTGTTTTAAAAATAAACAAAGAAAAACTATCATGATTAACCTTGATCAGCTCCACGATTGTGACAGTTTTGTTGATTGCTCTGCCCATAGCCTTGAACACTATTTCATCAGACTCCTTTTCCTAAACGCATTGCATGATAAATCAAGGGTAAGCATGAATCTGCATACGTACTTCTGTAAAGATATCATGCATTGCAAAAGATTGCATTCTTAATATGGAGATTGCAGGATCTACAACAATATTATGCAGAACAAGATATATTATAGTCAGCTTGTCCTGTTTGCTACTCTGACCGTATAGACAAAACTAACCATGAAACGGCATTGATGCAAATCAAACATCAAAACCGACTACCAAAATAGCTCACCACCTCTCTCTTTCCAACATACTCACTATTTATTACAGAACAAGATCGATAATGGTTCGGTGGCGCACCCCAATTGCACATGTATAATATCAAACTGCCGTTGCTTGGTCATTCATTAGCACAATTATACTCAATCTTAACTAATATACTTTGCCATTATAACAAAACCTGAACATGTACTTCATTGATTCAAGTGCATAACTTTAATAACTAAACCGGACAGTTACATGTGTTCTTAGGACTACAACAAAGAATTAGTTACAAAATCTCATCCTCACCTCTAGAAGAAACAGCAATTGGACATGCAAACTTATATAGCATTTTTATTTATTGGTATAGAACGATTAAATAGCTCTTGGGAGAGTGTTGTGTTGTCACTGTTGTAAGTGTACAACCCCGAGGTCGCATCCGGTACTTAAAATGCCAAATCCGTATAATTCTTTAACTTCGTTTTTTTATCCTCATGACAGCTTTTCTTAAATTTTGTTCTCTCCGACCTAATCTCAAATGATTTAATTTTTCCGTTCCCTCAAATTTCTAGAATAAAGTAAATGTTTCTTTAGTTTTGATGTATACTTTTCACCCCCCATCATTTTACTATATATTATTTGCACATTTTCCCTCTCATTTTTTGATATTTTTACATGTTTCAAAACGATTAGTATATAATCTTGCTCATGCCTTGAGCACTGAATGCCATATCGACGCATGACCTACATGTTAGACACGAAACCAACACACTGCCCAAATGACAAATCAGTTAACCAAAGACTCCAACTTTATATTCCAGAAACACAATGGCAAACATACGCATACACCATCTACAACATACACAAAAAAAACAGAATGATTCAACCCAAAATGAACAATAAAACACAACGCACCTCTCACCAATTGTAAATAAAAAAAGAGAAAAAAGAAAAAACCTGAAGCAGAGTCAAAGCATAAGTGATGTAGCTGCGCATCCTGCCTTGACTGGTAATCCGAATCTCATTGGCGTCAATGGGTGTGTCCACCTTGGGTTTCTCAACCTTCTGGTACCGATCCATGCCCCTACAAAATCCCACAACGAAAATGGAAGAAAACTAAATTAGGGTTCGTTCGGCTCTGTTGAGATGGATTGAATAGGGATAGAAATAATCGAAAATGGAAAGCAGATATGAATTAATTGATAGAAACATAGATACCTTTGATGGGTGATGATGTTGTGTAAATGTAAAAGGATAAGGTAATAAGTCGCCCAGCCCTCTTCTCCGGCTACGTTTTGATTTTCGCCCTGGAAAGTGTCAATTTGCAAACATCTCAATTATTTATACCACAACATGTTTGTGCCCTAATTTACGGGCCGGTCCAGTTTTCTGGGTTCTCCCCGGGCTAACGTAGGTAAGCAAGGGAACAACTTCATTTCTATATCCGTATTAACTCTTGATGATAATAATTTCATACTTTAATATTTACTATTCGGTCGAATTACAATTTATAATTTATCAGAGAACAAATCTCCTAAGATATAGTATCTAGAAAATAATTTATTTATTAGTAAAAAGTTAAGTTTCATCGACAACAAAAGTACTGTTGAATTTATAAAAATGCGATATTACCTTCTTGATTATTAATAGTACCTCTTATAAACAATGTTGATCTATGTTCATAACAATAAAAATCGTCAATACCAGCAAGGTGTAATTCTCTTTTTTAAGTGTTCTTTCCAACAATCTTATTCACCATTCATCAACACAACATGTTTATAAATTGAATCACGCCAAAGTCTTAGAAAAATTAAGGTCCTATTTATCATACCGATGGAGTGGCCATTTTCCTATTCAAATCGAACATTTTGTACACAAAAAAAGTCAATTTTAAATGAAAAATGTCACTCAAATTTTATCTCAATCAGTCTCTAAGATTTTCTTAAAAGATAAGAAAATCAATGAATTTTTGTTTTTTTCGCGGTTTTTTGAGTATTAACGGTCTGACCGGTCGAGTTTTTGCCGAAACACATTTTCATTATATTTTTAATAGATTATGTTATGATTTTAAGTTGTTCGCATTGAAATTTACAGTTATAGTTGTAATGTAGTTTGTATGTGTTTTAAGAAATGATGTGATGGTTCTAATGTTAGTATTGTATGTTTTAATTATGGTTTTAATCACTTTTGTGATGTTTTACGAGATTGTGTGATGCTTTTAAGAAGCTACATGATACTTTTTAAGATTGTTTGTTATAGTTTGAATTGGCACACTAACATCATTAAATCACCATTAAACATGTCTGAAAAATTCATGTATGTCATTAAAACATCAATGAACAAACTGAATATAATCTACTTGTAACATTCAATTATTACACTATTAAATATTCAGTCATCTAAGGTTTAATTTAAAACATCTATTCTCATTTGGGAAAAAATTAAAATAGATGTTCATTCAATTTTTTTTAGATTGGTGAACTTCGACTTCCTTTCTTTTGTTGTTCCAATACTGCAGTGGCACATTTGAGAGATCTATCATCAACCACAATGGTACCATCAATACCTTCTTAAAACATTCAATCACTGAGTTGAAATCTATGTTTTGAAAACGGATCGGGCCGGTCGGTTCGACCGTAAAACCGGTGGCGAACGGTCCGTTGTAGTCCTGAAGGCCGCTAAATAGCCGTTTCCCAGAAAACCGCTCGAGCCGGACCGAACCGAGAATCGGCAAATCGCCGGCTCGAGGCGGTTCAGAAAGAAAAAGAATTGAAGCCCTAAATAGTAAATCCGATTCAGTCTCATCGTCTTTCTTCTTCACTCTTCAGTTCTTTCCTTTCTTCTTTCTGCTTCGTTTCTTTCTTCCTCTTCATCGCGTGAGTGGGTCATCGCACGAGTGGATTTCGAGCGAATTGCGCCAGGGAAGGTAGAGGACGGAGGAGACGGAGGTATTGGTGGCGGAGTCTAGGGCGGTATGGTAGGACTGGAGGTGGTGGTGGAGAGTGTCGAGGTGGGTAGAGAGGAGGGTGGGAGTGGTGGTGAAGGAGGAGAGAGGGAGGATTGGAGATGCGGGAGGTGGGTGGTGGAGAGAGTGGTGAGCCACTGGTGGTAGAAGTCTTTGAAGGGGATTAGTTTTTTTTCCGGTGGTGGAAGAAGGAGAAGGGAAATTTTGGCTTGAACATGCTTGATTTGGGATTTTCTGATGATGATGATTTTTCAAGAAGCTGAGTAGTTTTCAATTGTTCCTAATTAATGTAGTGTACATTAATTAGTCAAGCATCATCGACTAATGTAATTGCTGTTAAAATATTGCAAGATGTAGTTTATGCTTTTGGTTCTATTGGCGTAAAAATATTGTGAGATTGGATCGGAAATCATTTTCAAATTGCAGGGTATAAAATCTATGTATTCTCACATTAAACGAATAGAGTCTAGATAGGTTCTTGTATTCTCTGAGAGTCTAATAGCTTGTTTCTTTTGTACGAATTTGATGTAGACTATACTGAATTACTGATGACACAGTACTCAGTAGATTATACCGGTTCAAACGGTCCAACCGATCTGACCCGGTTGAACCCTTTTTAGGGTGTGAGCGGTTCAATTGACCGGTCCTGCTTTTAAAACATAAGTTAAAATCATAATTACTCTTACTAAAACTGTTGTATTTGTACCTAAAACAAAAACATATAGAAACAAGCAACAAAAACTAAAATTTAGTAAGGTTGATGCTTAAAACAACAACATTACATATTAAAACTACAACAATACCTATTAAAACTTTAAGAAAGCTCGAACATGCAACACAAGTTAAAACCTATAACATTAATACTTAAAAATATAACTATGTCTCTTATAACAATAATAATTTCTCTTATATATGTAACAAAGTGGGAGCATGCAACACAAGCTAATAACAGTAAAATAAATTCTTAAAACAATAACGATGCTTTTTAAAACTATAACAAAACCTCTTCAAACTATAACAAAAAAAAAACACAACTTAAAATCATAAATAAAACTAATTAACACTAAATAAGCTTAACATTGATACTTACAACAATAACAATATCTCTTAAAATTATATTAGTGACTCTTAAAATTATAACTAGACAATAACTTGCAACATAAGTTAAAAACATCAAATTGGTGCTTAATAGCATAACAGTGTCACTTAAAACTACAACAATGCCTCTTAAACCTAGCTACAATCAGCAGAAACATGCTGTCCAAGTTAAACACATTGATATTGATGCTTAAAACAATAACATTGAATATGACAATGAAGCGCAGCTCAGTTGGTAAGACGCTTCACCTCCAACTAATAGGTAGGGAGTTCGAGTCACCCTTTAGCCGTTAAAAAAAAATAACATTGAATCTGAAATATATAACAATTTATCTTAAAACTATAACAAAACAGAATCATGTTGAAAAAGCTAGAACCTATGACAATGATTTTTAAAGCAGTAAGGTTACACAGTTCAAGTATGACATATTTATTTTCATACCTGGACATATTCTCAACTATGACTTTCATATATGATGAGCTAGCCTTTTCATCGTTCTGGATTTGTTGATTTGAACATTATAGCAACTAGATCTGAAAGTTTTAAACAACGAATCATGAAAACTGGATCGAAAATAACGAAACACACACAAGCTGGACACAATATACATCGATGCTTAAAACTATAACAATAACTCGTAAAAATATAATAATACATCTTAAAACTGTAACAAAGTGGAAAATGCAACATAAGCTTAAAACTGTAACAACGGTTGTTAATACAGAAACGTGCGTACGAATTTGTTGTTCAGATCTAATATATTTTTTAGACCTGAACAAATTTTTGAGAATAATTTTTCAAATCTGACGAACTAGCTTCTTCATGGTTATAGATTTGAAATTTTGAATATCTTAGCAACTAGATATAGAAGTTTTAAACAACAAATCATGAAAATTAAGTTGCAAATCATGAAACACACACAAAACAGCACAAAAGCTTACAAAAACGTAGTGGTTTCTACCTGATTCATCTCCATAAAAGCTAGTATGCTGAAATCAAGTGGAGACGAGGTGGAAACTTGCAATATCCGGCAAATTCGAGAGTAAAAACTCAATTGAACGGCGGATTTGAGAGAGAAACACATAGTAGGATGTTTTTGTGTGTGTTTTTGTGTTCATGTGTTTTCTAGCCCTTTTTTGGTCCTTATATAGTCAAATCGCTCCGGTCTGAATGAATCTCAGAAATGTCACATCCACTTCTCCGGATCGAATTATAACGTTGAGTAATTGTCGAATTGAATCCTTGAAAGCGATGAGTTTGACTCGATAATGCCATGTGAATTGGGAATTGATGTTCCTGGATCTCGAAATTGGAGAATCGAAATTTGAATTAGACTTACTCAAATTATTAAAATGTATAACTGTGGCTCGAAAACTAATTTACCATTATAATTCCACATTGTTTCCAGCCAATAGCATCATGCTCAACCAGTCACAATGGGAACTCAACCAATCACAACTTTTCAAAATGTCAATTTTAGATGTATATGGATAAAATTTAATCTTCTAATTTATTCATTCTATATTTCCTACTTTATCCATCTTATCTCATCTCACACTTTATCCATTATAGTTTCTACTTAAATACTTTATGTTCGTACTTAAAAAAACTTCACTTAAAACTTGTATTCGAACCAAAATATTGTGTCTGTGACGATAAATATTGTCATCTTCAACTTGAAGACCCATGGTTCAGATTATCAACATTTGAGATTTTCGTGTTGATCAACAAAAAATGATATTCCACCTTGATAATTGAAGCGTGACATGGAAAATGAGTGCTCTGATGAACCAATGCGTAATAGAAAATAAAGGAAATTTTGAAAATCATTTTCATGATTAATTGATTATCCATGTCACTATTTGCTTGGCACATGGGAATCACCTATTTATTTTTGATTCAAAATGTAATTTATTTATTGATTTATGAAACTTAATCATTGTCCAAGGTTTATTGTTGAAAAAGGAAGGATCAAAGTGAGCGACTTTGTTTATTAGGAGGATCTGGTGTAACTTTCCCTATCCGCTAATTAATTGAGTTAGAACGAGAAATAGCTATTTCAACACCACTAATCTCTCAGCTACCAGGATTAAGTAACATATTACATCTACCTAATCGGCTATCATCTTGTTTATGACATGCCAACAAATTTGTGAAGGAGTATTAGTTTATCACCCACAGAGGACAGAGCTAATCCATCAACTATTGCTAAACAAGACTGGAATGATAGAATCAAAGCTTACATACACCAAGTCTGTTCAGTATGAAGGATTTAATGAACCTACACAAACTTCCTGAAGCAGGATATATAATTAATTGGAATCTTATAGTGTAAACATGTTCAGCTCAATCATATATCATGGAAATCTCAGGAGAACGGCAAATGCATCACATATCAGACCATATAAACAAAATACTGTCTTGATTTAAAGATACAAACCGACTCCTAATAGGTCAATCATGCATTGTCAGTAGCCTGGGGTTTCACCAAGTCAAGTGATCATGACACGAAAACCAAAGGCATCGCATCCTCCCCCTCACTCATTACCTGAGTGCTAAGCAGAGGATCTATGACCTTTCTCCATTCTGTATAGTCTAGAGCAGACCCTGCGTCAGGTAACGGAAATCCATTGACGAAAAAGAAGGGTGTCCCATAAACTTCCCGCAAGCAACCATACTGCAACATAGAAAAAAATAAAAGCGATAAAGGGAGTACCAAGGAATTTCTTCAATGCTACCTTGGCTAAGCAGAGCTATTTGCATTCTTACCTTGAAAGAAACTCTCGTTGCACGGTCAGTTTTTGAGTCCGTAAAGCCATACTTAATTGAAGAGTAGTAAGAGGCTCCAAGTTGCTTCTCCATGAAGGTCACTATTTGTTCTATGGTGGTTGCTCTGGACATGTTATAAGTTACCGAATTATAAAACTTCTCCTGTTCAAAGAAAAAACCCATTTTCAGAAAATCTAATGGGGCATGTATATTGCCAGACTCTGCACTTTGCACTAGTAACTTTCAGCCACAATTATAACAATGATACTATGCAAAGTGTGAGTACTTTCGCATCAGTTAAAAAGCAATCAATTACTATGTTTTTGGATGATATGGTTAGGATGCGCCTGTTGCCATGGCTAATGCACCTAAAACTTGAAGAGAAGTATCAAACAGATGGATGAACTAATTCGCAATGCGAATAACTCAAGGAACGTAAGAGAAGACAACATTAAGGTCCAAGGTCTATCAAAATTCTCTTCGATGTCCAACTTTCAAATAATCATATGAATGAGCTTGCACATTATTGTAACTACCAGCAGTCATTTAAGTCATCAACATATATACTATGTGTACAAGCCTCAAGAAGAACTTCATTGCAAGTAACCAATACCAAACAGAACAAATGGCAACATAACCGCAAAAGCATATAATGCACTAACAAGTATTAACAGCAAAAGAGCCTGGTAGTGCACAGTTGAACAAGTTCATGTTGTATGAAAATTGAATCTAACCTGGTGCTCATAAAACGCCTCCATCATATCATATGTAGCTGAAGAATTGAGCTTATCAATGATATGCAATGCGCGAGAAGTAGCATAAGCATTGTCATGGTAACTGCAAATCAACCAAGAAGACAGTTCAAAATTTCATCAAACTAACTTCACATATAAGAAAGAAAAAGCAGCACTCAACAAATCAAAAGAATGCACGTGATAAGAAAAACATCTGGACATCTCTACCAACCAAATCAACTACACTGATCACAGTTCCCACATACAGTTTCTCAAGTTATCACTGAAGCTTCGCAAACTGCAAGACAATACTCCTATATACCGTATCAAAGAAAGCAGTTTTTTCTTTTCTCTGCATAACATACGGAAACCCAACATATCAAACAGATGAAATAGTAGATTAGTTATTACTGAATATATGATTACTAATTAGTAGCATAATACTACTGAAACAGCACAACCAATAATAACTGAGTAAAGACTATTAAAGTAGAGACTAATGAAGCCACAAAGTAGAGACTACTAAACATATATCCATTCATGTACTAGCATAGAATTAATATAAACGACTATATTCCACACGTCTACGAATGTATAATTTAAGGGAATCGAAAAGTTACGGCAAGGGGAAAGTGTGGGTGACAAGGGAGACTTTGGAGCCGTATTTTTGAAGTGCCTTCTTAAGAGGCGGCCATGAATCACGGCTATCGGGACAAACAGGGTCGATGAAAGCCTCGATGAGTATGGAATCACCGGAAGCTTTCTTCCCGCCGTACCAGAAGCCGTCCGGCCTAGGTGGAGGTGAGGACTGGCATTCGATTGGAGAGATGAGAAATGGAATCAGACAAAATAGGAAACCTAGAATCGTAGTACTAGTTATCGTGGAATCCATAGATTTTGTTTCAGAAAGAATAAGAGATGATGAAATGAAAGTAGGTGCACGGGTGGATATTATGAATGCGGAAGAGTCATGGCTTCTAAGTTATGCAAGAAGGATGAGGAATTTATTACCAAGTTGCTCATTTTTGGGGAAAAGTGATTGCTGGAAAATTGGATGTGATCCAAATTTGAGGGACAAATCTTGTAATTTTGTTTGTGTTTCGACCAACAAGTGAGATTTATAGTGAGGTAATCACTGGATTAAGTACTAGGATTAATATGATTTTGTACACTTTCTCTTCTACAGGGTGAGATTCAGTTTAGTGGGAGACTCTTTTATGAGGAGATAAAATGGATCATAGGGGTTTAATTACAAAAATTAAAGGTTGTGCACTTGTGCTATGTTGAATTAAGAGATTAAGAGATTGAGTTTAGTGGGATAGTATCCGGATGATTTAAGTATTCAAATTGTATTAAGAAGAGATTGTGTAGAGAACAAACTGACATTTCAATCTCAATCTATTATCATTTCAAAAAAAATAAAAAATAGAATAAAATAAAATTAACATTATTAAACTTTGACTGACTGTATTTTATGCATTTTAATTCATATATGAACTAGTGAAATCATATTAAATTTTGATTTAAAATAATAAAAAAAATAGTACATTAGGGACTAGTTATTGCTTAAAAAATTTACACATATAATTAATAACATCATTCCGTTCCTCATATCTCTCAGAAATACACGTCTCCTCTAGACAACCAAGCGCAACTCAATTAGTAAGACGTTTCACCTCCAATTAATAGATCGGGGGTTCGAGTCACTCTTTAACCGTTTAAAAATAATAATAATACACGTCTCTCCTACAACTTTGTGTTATTGAGAGACATGAGATCCCGGACAGAATGATGTTCTTAATTATATGTGTAATCTTTTAAGGATTACAAATAATATTTATAAGTGAACATTTTATTTATCTTTTATGTATGTGTATATCACCGATGTTTTTAGTAAAACTTTTAAAGTTTTTTTTTATAATTATAATGTTTGTCCGTCTTGTTTAATCTTTTTATAAAATCGTCTTTTAGAAGACTTGTTCTCTCAATAATGCACGTTTCTCTTAAATTTGTGCTACTTATTTCAAGTTTCAAAAATTCTTTTGACATACTTAGATATATGAGAATTCATATTACATTATTAAATTTTGAAAAATGTGCCATACATTTGGGTGAAATAAATATTGTTTTTCTTTAAATTAATTTTTATTTTATTTTCACAAAACTTCACGTCAGGTCTTGCACCTCCATTAAATTCTCAAACATTACATCTATGAATCTTCCAAATGAGCGTTCAATAAAAACTATTTTAAGGTAAATTAATTAATACTATGTTTCTGAGGTGGAAGTGACCTTTTCATTCAGTAAACTCAAAAGTCAAAGCCCACAAAAATTTCCATGGTACATAAATTATATAAGCACCATTGCAAAACTTATCCACCAAATCCCTCAACAAGAACTATTTAACACAAGACAATATTCTCACAAACATTTTACCAAAGCCCATTAAAAAATAATTGATCATCAGTTCATTAGAAAGAATACAATAAAATGAATGCATCACCAACTTTCCTAGCAATATTTGTTTTATGCACAAGCTTTTGTTCAGCATTGATGATATACATCCATCTGTTATGCAACCCCATGACTAGCAACAGGGATGGTTCGAGGTCCCCTATTAAGCTCAACGAGAAGGGTTTATCCACCTCGGACCTGAAGAAACTACCCAAGATCAACGGTAAAGATTTGGTGCTTGGAACAGATTGTCCGGTGTGTTTGGATGATATTGAAGGGGATCAACCGGTTAGGATGATTCCAGGTTGCAACCACACATTTCATCTACAATGTGCAGATACTTGGTTGGTTAAGAAACCTATTTGCCCTGTTTGTAGAGCAACCATTACGCGAGAGTTGTTAAATTCAAATGCATGCTAGCTAGCTAAATTTCCAGGTAAAAATGATAGATATGTAACTAGATTAGGAATTCAGTTCTGACTGATTTATCAGTTATTGTGCATAATATTTTGCCATTCTGTACATGTAAGAACTTGTATTGGGATATATCATGTTTGAAAGAAAACGACATATAAACAAGGGCAGAAACTAGGGTCTGCTGCTACTGTGCTACATATAAATTCTTTCTTTAACACACGCAGTAAAATGCATCGAATTATTATACTTTTATCAATCAAAATTATATACATGCCTGCATCAGAAGCACGAGGAAGTAACTCGTACTTTGTTCGTTAGTCATTTTCAAGTTTTTATAACTTATAAGACAAACACAATATAATTATATTTAGGGAGAAAGGCAATTTTAATCCCAAATTTTGAGGGTGATGGTATGCGCAAGCTAATGTTTGATCGCTCCGCAAAATTAATCTCTTATATTATAATTTTTGATAAATTTAGTCTTTTCGTCAAAAAATCGACCATTGACCACGTTGATTGTTGATGCGTCAACGTGGTCAACTAATTTCTCTCGATTTTGACTCCCACACACCACATAATATCAGAAAATAAAAAATATTTAATAAAATATGAAATTAAATTTAAATATAAAAATGAAATAAATATAAAATAAATCTTAACTGAATTAAAAAATAGAAAATATGACACAGTTCATTTTTATTTTATTTTCTGTTTTTTTTCACACGCCATAAAAGTAAATATCATAACTAATTTAAGTTTTATTTTATTTTAAGAAAATAAAAACTGAAAACATTTTCAAATTTTATTTTTCTGTTTTCTAATTTTCTTTTTCTTTTATCAATTTAGTTTTATTTTATTTTTTTCAATTTATTTTTGTATTTAAAAATCTAATTTCAGATTTTATTAAATACTTTTAATTTTCTGGTATTATATATGTAGCATGTGGCATGAAAGTCAAAATTAAGATAAATCAGTTGACCACGTTGACACATCATCAATTAACGTGGTCAATGGTCGGTTTTTTGACGAAAAGATTAAATTTGCTAAAAATTATAAAATACGGGACTAGTTTCCTCAGGATGACCAAATGTTAGCTTGCACTTGCCATCACCCCCAAACTTTAGGACCAAAATTATCTTCCTCCCTATATATCTACCCTGAAGAGGGATGAAATGACACTATTTCCAGACAAATGTTTAGTTCCTTTTCATAAGTGCACTATATATAATCATCCTATGTGTGAGAATATATTGAATTCAGATAGACAGTGGAACATCACTGGGGAGTTTCCGGGGACGGACCTATAAATTTAGTTGAGGGATAGCGACAAATACTCAAATGTAATATTAAAATTTATTAATATATTAATTTAATTTAATTCTAAATTACAAGAAAAATATACTTTATGTAGAAATTACATTAAAATACAAAATGTAAACTTCCTTAAACATTAATAAGTTTCTCTCTTTGTAATGTTGATTTTTTTAAAGAGTTATTAATGCATATTAAACGTAATATTAATAATATAAATAAAATAAAGTTGTATTTACGAAAATTTAATTATAATAAATCTAGAATAATTTGTTGTGGATTTAGAATAAATTAATGAAGAAACAAATTATGAAAATAATAAATTAATTAAAAAGGCAAAAGATTAAGTGAAAATTTATACAAGACATAATAAGTAAAATCTAAAATATCTATATTTAATTTTGAAACAAAAACTATTAAAATTTATTTTCTGATATTAATAATGTATCTATATTAAAAGCAGAAAATAAAAAGGAAGAAAAGCATAAAGAACAAAAAACAGTAAGAAGAAAGATAACATTAAAAATGCTTGCTGCCACAGGAGTTTGAAACTAGGACTTGAGAAGAAAGATAACATTAAAAATGCTTGCTGCCACAAGAGTTTGAAACTAGGACTTTTTAAGATTTACATGCGCTTACCAAAACACCCAACCACTTGGCCACACATTCATATGTGTTGTGACTAGGGCACATCATTTAATATACGTGTGTATGTGTGTGTGTGTGTACATACACACACGCAAAAAATCGTGCTGCCCCTTGCACCAACGTGGGTCCGTCCCTGGACGTTTCTGTGAGCTGGTTGGAAGGAATTAATACTTAGTTACGTGAGTTCACATGGGTCAGGTGATGTGGCATTCATTGATTGACTTGTGACACGTGATGACATGTGATATGATGAAACATTCAAATGGGATTAGAGATGATCAAGTCAGTTGTAATCCAAGGCCTAAGGTTTAATCTGAGAGGAGAAGAAAACTGTTAGTGTGACTGTGATAGTTGTCATGACAGTTGGTAGAACAATTTCTCCAACAACTGGAGCTTGGATATATAAATAGATCATTGGTGTCATTGTATCTAATCATAGAACAGATATCACAATGTAGAAGATTAAACATTGTAGATAACAGTTGTATTTTCTCTCTTCCATACATAGATAGTTACCTTCTTCTCCAATTCATATAGAATAGAGAGAGGGTGAACTAGAGCTTAGATTGACAAATCTGCAACTTGTAGTTTGTGAGGGTTTGTTGTATGGTTTTGTAAGACTTGGTGATCAATAAGAATATCTGGTTAATTCCGTGGATGTAGGCATTACCGAACTACGTAAATTCCTTTGTTCTTTGGTTGATTGTATTCTGTTTTTTGTTAACCTTGAATTTTCTATTCACCAAGTCTTTGCATAATTGTCACTGAGACGGTTGGTGAAACATTGGTAGTTGATCAGAATCTTTCCTTGTTGGTGATTCTATTGGGCCGAACTCAACATAATGCATGTAACATATTTGTATGCCTTTCGAGTCTCGAATTATCCAGATTCATTAGAACCATACATGTTATATTCAATCCAAATATCCCTTGAAATACCAGTTTCAACCCATTTTGAATTACTAGTAGTTAGTTTGGTATAAAATCCTATTAATTAAGTTATCTCAATTGAAATTGAATTTTTATAATAATTTTGTACATACAAGCGGAACTGAAATTGAATCAGTTCTATGTCAAATAGTCACGGCGTAATTATCCAAGCACACTATTGTAAACAACAACAACAAAAGTATGGGATTATTTTTTGATGCAGAAGACAAGCAGTCCTCAAACTATATCAAACTTGAAAAAAAGGTACAATTGAGTCTTGAGTGTAAGGTTCCGGTCTGATCCGGACATCAAGGATTATGTCGTACTTCCAAACACATAGACATATCAAAGTAATAGTCATTACACACCCCGAATTTAATTTATAGCACAACCGTTACTACACACGCCTAATAGATCAGCAGCGGAACAACACGACCTAGTGTCAGTTTGTCCGTCTATTTACCCCGACCTCTCTTCGTGCTCTAAACCTGGGAAATCAAGGTTAGACAGGAAGAGCGTAAGTCAACAGACTTAGCGAGGATAATCAAACAAGTATAAGAAATGCATGAATGCAACATGATAGCAAACCACCACAAGTTGTTCAGGCAACTTTCAAAAATGAATGGAGAAACCGTTCACAGCAGGCAGGATCATAGCACATGAAAGGTGCTAGATTTACAGTACTTGGAAAGTAACTATCTTGGGCCGGACCAAACTGATCAGGTATTGGTCAATAACAAGAGTGGAGGCGTGACCTCTCTGGTACATTGATGGACACGACTCCATCGCAACCCGAATATAAGAAGTGTGGAGGCGTGATCTCTCTGGTGTTGCATTGATGGACACGACTCCATTGCAACCCGAATATCAAAGTGGAGGAGCGACCTCGCAGTTGTTGCATGTGATAGGGGTGACCCATCGCAACAAACATATAGGACCGTTTGAATAGTCCGAACAATAACAGGAGCCCGAAAAGATAGCGCTGCAGAACGCTTTATAAAATGTTGTCGAGCAAGTCGACCAGGACGGTTTCCCAAATTTTCCAAAAACAATGTGGTTGCTTTTCAAAATCAATTTTCGTGCAATGCAGTTCATATGGATCAACAGGATAAAATCAGGACGAAATATCAATCGATAACTGGAATAATATTATATTAGGCCAATACAAGTCATGTAGCTCTAAAATACAAGTCATCGACAGTTATACAGTCAACAATCCTAATTAATAATCGGGTCGGGTGGGTTGCACGACGTCGCGTAGTCGAAGTCAGTGTTAGGCAGACAGATACATAAACAGGAACATGTACTGGAATTGAAAGTAATGAACAGTAACAACTTTCCCAGGGTCGGATGCCGAAAACCTGAAATCGCTCACCTTGAATGGGCTGGTAAGCTATGCAACTTCGAATCCTGATGCACAGATAAGGCTACTTAGCTTTTACGCAAGATTAATTATAAAATTCCCGTAAAATTCCCCACCCAACAGCAATCAGAACAAGCAGTAACAATCAGAAAAATATGTTATTAATATCTAGTTAATTCCATTATTTACAGATACATTTCTTCGTATGAATCCTTAGAGAGATTGAAATCATACGTGACCTCATAATTTTCTAAACTCAAAGACGTTTTTTATAACTAAACAGTAATCAGGTTCAGACCACAACAATCTTAGAGTATTTACACAGTACATCACTCGAATTAACTTAAACTATTTCAAATGGTCATACTCATAGTACTTAAATGCTCATACAAGTTTCTCCGTATTTCTAAACATGGTTACTATCTACTAGCATCTT
>JAYMSP010002976.1:0-21694 GCA_036897095.1 Plantago elongata
GTCTTTTTTGCTTTGGGTTTTTTTTTTGAGGGTTTGCTTTTTTTTTTTTTTTTTTTTTGTCTCTTTCAGAGATTGGGTGTAATGCATTGCATAATTATCTTTATGTTTCAACCAGATGCCAATGAAGAATGCTATCTATATTAATTGTGGGCTTCCAGCCTTCAAGTATTCACTTCTAAGCATTCCATAGTTGCCAGCTTTATGCTTTTTTGTCGCATCCGCTTGCATATGCCGAATGATCTTTTTTCCATGGCTCCGTTAGTTTGCATATACGTCCCCTTGTGTCTAAATTTTTTTCCAGAGCTTTTTCATATTTAACACTACAAGTGATGAAGAGGTTGCTGCTGCAGTAAATTCTAATACCAGAGGACCGAAAATGTATGATGAACCTGATGTACGCTAATAGCTTTGCCTTGATCTTTTTTTTTGTAAAGTTTCTATATGTACATCCTAGTTTCTACTACTAATAAGTGATGGTTGGATGCTTTTCAGAGCTTTGTCATCTGTAAGTGCTAGAAGTTATGGAGAGTCAGCTGCTGGGTGATAAGATTCCTAAGGCACAACAGTCATGTGTCATTGCCAGGCTGCAGACCCCCCGCAGAAAACACGATTATTGAGTTGTGCAGCCCATGGGATAGCTTTCAGTGAGTCCTTTTGCACTATTGAAATGATCACATGTTACAATAGATTTGTCGTATTTGCCTTTCTATGTTTAGAAGAACTGAGTTTTTCAATTTAGATGTGCTGAACTGGCATAAAATTATGTACTAATCCTTTGAAAATACCATTGAGATTGCATTTCTTTTACTGACCTTGTTGGGATGATCTGCTTTGTGCTACTTTATCATCAATCGGCAGTAAGATTACGAGACTGCATCAATATTTATGGGAATATAGATTTTCGCTGCTTTAGCTGTCTCGTCTCTGTAATGCCTACTGCATCCCAGTTCTTTCTAAGAAGTAGTGCATTAAGTCTTGATGATGCAGTATATTCAAGGACAGAGTTTAGAGGCAATTTGGAAATGCACTGCAAGTTGCAAAAACTCTTGTGCCTCAACAATACAGTAGTTGAGGTCCTGAGCAATACAACTGCTACTACAATAATGTCCTACTATAAACTAATTAAGCAGCATTTGATTCCTTGTAAGTTGCATAATTTAATGATGTCCCAGTACTAGAGAATAGAGACCAATATATATACTGCATCTGCATGTTGTCAACCCATTTGCCTCGCATGCAATTTCCAGGAAACTGAGGCTTCGAATCTTCTGGCAGGTTACCAACAAACACCTATGTATCCTGCTAATTGAGATAGAGTTTTTGAGTCAATTATTGATAATGACCATGACTACTTTCTTAACTATTGCCCTTTCCTGGTTGTTCTTGTTTCTTTTCATTCACGCTCCATTTTGTTCTTCTTCCCCAGCTTCATATAATGAACATTGTTCCTCCATAGTCCCTCAATCCATTCCCACCTTCGCTGCTGAGAGAGACCCTGTACCACATATCCCCGAAATTTACTTCCTGGGTGGAGAGAGATTACAACGAAAGCAACCGTCCAGCTTCACATATACGAAAAAGCATCTGGGGTTCTGGCTCAACCAGCATCTCATCTACAAAACTTTTGACAGAGATATTTATAAAGTCCAGGGGTACTTGAGCTTTTGTAAAGAGTATTATTACAATGGTGGAAGTAATTACAACTATGGGTCTCACTATCGGAGTGTAGGCTTCATTTCAAGCACAGTCACTTCTGAGGTGAATGGGTTCTGGTCAGAATCCTCAAGGGAGCTTTGCATGATTGGATCAGCTTCTCGGACTGAGGAGGGTGATAAGGCCTCCGAGGCCTATAATGTTCATAATGGTGTTCTTAAGCTCAAGTTTACAAGCAAAGCTCCAAATATGTTTACTAGCGTCGTTAGTGGAACTCTGAAGAGCACTGATCCTGCTGATGAGTCAAGATACTTTAGTCCAGTATCGATCATTAGTCTTCCCTCGGTTCATGACTACAATTACTCATTAGTTTCGCAGCAGTTTGGTGATCTGGGGCTCAATGGTGAAATTGATGTGCCCACGAACAAGTCTCTTGCTCTGGCACCGGAAGTTTTTTTGTAGCCATGGCTGTGCATTTAAATTGGAGTATGCAACAGATTGTAAGACACCAAATCACTGTTCTCCACTCGGTGCGAGAAGTGACGGATTCATCCCACAATCAGTGTCCTTGTATCCAATTCAGAGCTCAAGAGATGAAAGAAACATAAGGTTTATCATGTCATTTGAAAATATAAAATATTCTTCCTCAAGTCAAACTATGATCTCAATGCAAAATTTGTTGCTGAGGGATCATGGGATGACAGGTACAATCGGCTTTTAGTGTTTGTAGGTCGACTCCTAAATCCTTCTGATTACACAAGCTGGAACTCGATACGAAATTGTTCATTAATGTTGAGCTTGAGATGCCCTCCTAACTGGAGTATAAGATAAACTAGGCTTGTTGGCCAGATTTGGACCAACAAATCCGTCAATGATTTGGGGCACTTCAAGAAGATTAACCTCGAAGGTCTTGGTGCTGCCGATATGTTTAAATTACAATATAGGTACACTGAATTGGATAAGGTAAGAGAGCTTTGCATTACAAATAAGCCTGTAAGAAGCATAATACATATCCAAATGTCTAGTCCTCCTATGACATGTAGTTTGACATTTATGCCAAGAGTTCCAAAGGGTTACAATTTGCTTGGGGTTATGGCCAACCTCTTTCTGTTGAAAATGAGTTGTTTAGCCTTTTTCATGCATTTTCTCCTATGCCATCTTTTGAATTATCGAATGTTTCAGCACCCAAGAGAAGTTCCAACTCCGTGGTGAATATTAGCTACACATTGGTCATTAGGCCTACCGAAGAGTTGCAGTCATCAGTGAATTATCCAGTTCACATGGCAATCAATGCTGAAGGATTGTATAATGCTGAAACAGGACATCTTTGCTTGGTAGGTTGCAGAAAGTTAACTAATTGGTCCCTCGACTGTGATATTTTAGTAATAATTGATTTCGCTCCTTCGGATGAAAGATCAGGCTTCGTTATTAATGGAGTCATTCAAAGCACACGACGGGAAGGCGATCCTCTTTATTTTGAGGAGTTGAGCCTATCTTCCGCTGGATTTTCTCAGAAAGCGGCTGAAAAGACCACATGCAGGATGGACTTGGAGATCACATTGGTCCTGATATGAGATATCGAACACTCTGATATGCATATTTGTTGGGTTTCAAATTTTCCACGTTAAAAGGAATCCCAAGGTACTGTCTGGCATTTCTCTTGTCATGCTTGTGATACTTATTCGGAATAGCTATTCCATTCGTATTAAATTTTGAAGCTCTGTTTCTGGATGGCCACGATAAGCAAAGAGTGATGTTTAGTTATTCCGCATTTGCATTATTTTCGCAAATATACCTGTTCCAATTAGTTTGGATTGCGAAAACCAGGGATGACATTGGCAATGACAGCAGGTCGTGGATTGTAGAGAAAATAGCCATTTTTGTTATATTAATAATGTACATTTTGGGTGGCTTGGTTACCAGACTACATTACTACTGAATAGGATTGGGTTGCAAAGGAACTTTCATTGGGAAGATATGAGGTCATATCTTGGTCTGATTCTAGACGGTTTTCTGCTTCCACAAATTGTACTAAATGTTATTACGGGCACAGTGGAGAAATATTTGGCTCAGCAGTTCTATATAGGGCTTAGCCTGGTTCACGTGTTGACTCATGCTTACGATCTGTACAGAGCTCAGAATTATCCTACAACTTATGTAAATAGAACCTACTATTATGCAGATAATTATTCGGATGTTTACTCAACTGCTTGGAATGTGATTGTCTCTTGTATGGTGGTTGTATTTGCTGTGACTGTGTTCCTTCAGCAACGATACGGTGGCCAATGTATTCTGCCGAAAAAAATCAGGGAACTAGAGCTCTACGAGAAGGTCGGTGTCCTCAATGTTGAGTAGTGACTATGCATTGTTTCACGTCAAGATGTAACTTTGACATATATGAGGGCACTGGCAGTTGTTTGCTGTTTATGTCTAGGATCGTATTTGTTAGATTACTTATCACTTTTCGTTCATGTGCTCGAGCATATATGTAAGCAACCTTGTCCTCAATTCATGTGTCTTTCTGTACCTTTTCATTTTCCTTTAAATCCATTTTGTAATTTGTTGAAAATGTAACATGTATGTGGAATTTAGAATTGGAATGGTTAACCGAGGCTTGTGAGAGATGATATATATCAACTGACTAGCAAGACTGTTTTTGCACTAAAGCTCAAGGCATCTTCAAAGTCCATTTTTCCAGCTGAATTTTCCATTTTGCTGGTGCTGCTAGATAGAGTATCATATGATATGAGTACTCAGTATCGTATATGTCAAATACGAGCATTCAAAACTGTGATGTCTGTTGTGAGGAAAAATGCCTTGGATCGGAAAAATGCGTCTCGAGCTTAAATTCGTACCTGTAGAGTTAGAAAAGCGAGGTGTAGACCTCTTTAAGGCAACTTGAACAAACCAGGTAGTGAATCAATTCAAGCTTAGGAGGTAGTGAATCAACTCAAGCTTATGAGCACAAGGAGAGTAAATGTAGTAAGATATAAATTACCTCTCCGAAGTGTAATAAATGAGACTATATATAGAGTTGATCCGGGAACAAAATCCCCAAATTCTGGACTATTATAGGTGTCAACACGTGGTCTGAATAATCGAAACCACCCGTCGATGACAACGACAATGTTAATTACCACTCAAACAAATTTGATTTAGTTATGAAGCATATCCAATATATTTACATAACAAAATAATCGTTTTAACAACAAAATTATACATCATCCCTAGACAAACCCAAATTCTCAAATGAAGGTCCTTTTAGTTTCTGCAAATTTTCATTTAGGTCCCTGTGAATTTACAAAAGGTTTCAAACTCGATTTAATCTTGTTTTTAATCAAATCTAAGTTTAGAATCTCCCATAGTAACGATCAACCTCCATCATTACAACACGGTAAAACTTAAGATCTGATGGTTTGTAGCTCTGTTGAGTTTCCATGAAGTTCGACCACCATGAAAAGCTTTGTTTGCTTTCATGGAGCGCGACGACAGATCACTCTGTCGAGCTCGTCCATCATGGAAAGCTCGAATTCTATCTCCCATGGTGATTTGAAGCTGCTCCGCCGCTCCGGTCACCGGAGCTTCGATCACTTTAAAAAACACTAATGTTTTTTCTTTAAAAATGAAATAGGGGTCTTTGTGAAGATTTGATTTATGATGGGCTGATTTTAAATTGTTATTAGTTATATTTGTTAAGTTAAAAATATAAGGATGCATAATTAATTTAGTCATATAAAATATTAAATATAATGCGACGGTATTATTTGTATTTGTGACGGATGGGGTGGAATATTTTAATTCATGCTCTTTCGTCCCCTTTCTGTCACTTCATCACTTCTCCTGGAGTGAAGTTCTGGAGCTCAGAAAATTGGCAGAGTAAAACCGGGTCGAACTCGGATAATTCTCTGAGTTTGTTTCATCAATCAGCTCAGCATCATCACCAATGGTTGCCATCAATTCAGTTCCCCTAATACGGTGTCGTTACTTTCTCCTTTTTCAGTGAAAGAATCCTTTTTTTTACTTGAATTCAACTAAATTGCAAATTCAATCGTTTTTTAGGAACAGTTGCTCCTTAGCTTTGCGAGCATTAAATATCATCAGAATCCCCAATTCAGTTTTACACAATGCACCCCCTGCACTGTTTCGCCGACCAATTCAATTCCAAAGGTACATCGTTAATTCGTTATGTACTTGCTTGTTTTCGTCTTTCTGGCATTTTTCAACTCTTGCAAATTTGTTGATTTGCTGTGATTTGGGGTCACTTTTCAAGCTTTCCGTTTGCGATTAAAGAGGTTTTGTTTGATTGAATGGACTTGAAATGTGTGGCATTGGTTGAACTTCAAGGTTCCTATAGAAATGTCACTAATTTTTAACAGGTTTAGTATTGTAGTTCTTAGAATCAAGAGTTTTGTTGTAGCATTTGATATAAATTGTAGGAACGAATTATGGGTGTAACTTATGAGTTTTTTGTATTTTGGCCTTTTATTCCTGAAGAATTACTTGTTCTATGGTTGTCTGCATTCAATTTTCATCTGTATCTTGCATGATTGACAGTCGTGTACTCGTGTGACCTTTTAGTACTGCATTGCCAGTAGTCGTATGAACTTTTTGTGATGGTTTGGGATTTTTTCAGAGGTTATTCATCTGTAAGTGCTACGAGTGATGAAGAGGCTGCTGCTAAAGCAGCTGCAGTTAATGCAGATACTGGAGGACCAACAATGTATGTACCTCATGCACTCCGCACTCGGCCTTACTTGATATTCTTTTACTGAAATACAGTTTTCATTTTTGCTTCTCTTGCATAGGTACATCTTACAACCAAAATCTTGAATTGATTCTGTATCTTTGTCAAATTGGTTTTAATCTTTTACATCTCGAACTGTCCTCAGTCCATTTTACGCTAATCATAGAACTCGTCCACTGTGAAGGTTATTGCTGCATCTAAACAGTCAGTGCCATAATTCAAATAAAGTGATGGACTTTCCACTTGAACCTATCAGTTTGTCTTGTACTAACATATACTCTGAAAAAGAATCCAAGCCCCCAATACTATTGTTTATGGTTTTTAGTTATGGAATATCTTGTTGATTTTGGCTCCTAAACTTCCCTAAGAAAACCAAAATAAGAGAGATTAAAGAGCAAACTATCATACTTGAGAAGTATAAATAAGCAAGCATGTTCCATGTGTTATCGTACAAGCTTTTTTTAGTACCCATATAGTAGTCTAATTTTTTTATTTTTTATTTTTATTTTATTTTTTGAAACGGCAAGACTCGAACCCCCGACCTATAGGTTAGAGGTGAAGCGTCTTACCAACTGAGCTACACTTCGTTGTTCATATAGTAGTCTAATGCTCCATCAATGACCTTTTCCCAGATTTGACAAGATTATATCCAAAGAGATCCCTTCAAGCATTGTATATGAGGATGATTCAGTTCTTGCTTTCCGAGATATTAGTCCAGAGGCTCCTGTTCATGTTCTTATCATACCAAAGTTACGAGACGGGTTAACTGAGCTTGGCAAGGTTGTGTCCCCCTTTCTTTTCAATTGCCATATCATTAATTTTTGTATCACAAACTTATCTGCAGTTAAAATAGTGAACATGTAGGAATATGATATTTACATCCATAAAACACACAAACTGAATCTGTTTGAGTTTGTTTAGATATTATGCCCATCTGATCATCTCTTTTACGGCCAATGCAATATTGTTTTGTTACTGCTAGTAAGATTGATTTCTTTAATCGTTAATGAAGTAAAGGTGTGTTCTAGAATGATGTTCTCAACCTTCCTGTCAATACAGCCATGTATGTAAACAAATTTTATATAGTGTGAAAGATTCTGGTTTACTGATTTAACTTACGATATGAGCTTTAACACTTGTTAGGCTGAAAAAAGACACGGAGAGATACTCGGTCAACTTCTCTATGCTGCGAAGATAGTGGCAGAGAAAGAAGGCATTGTAGATGGTTTCCGAGTAGTTATTAACAGTGGCGCATCTGCTTGTAAGTGCTTGTATATTTGTTTTGTGACTTTATCTTGTCAAATGTAGCACCAGCTTAACATGGTTAGGTGATGATGAACTTACCATTAAAAGTACACACTTGGAACTTGTCTTTTACAACTACTGAATCTCTGTTTTTCTTCAGGTCAATCTGTTTACCATCTGCACTTGCATGTACTTGGAGGAAGACAGATGAAATGGCCACCAGGCTAGGATAGTATCAATAAATGTTGCAAAGTGTTGTTTGTATTGAATATCAGATTGATGCATAACGATGCTGTCCAGCTTATAGAGTTTGTTCAGTGGATATTGATAGACCTTGTGTTTTTTATCATCTCATAGCAAGCATCTTCCACATGTAAAGGGTGGCATTGTTGACATATCATGATATAATAAGGTGGGAAAAAGATTCTTCAGGAAACACAAATGACATTCAATACGGCAAGGGGGGAAAAAATCAACGAATAATATGCTTTTCGCTTTGCAGAGCTTGAGACATTTTATAACAGGGAAGAAATATGAACTTCATCAACTGTGGTTTTCTATACATCTGAACTTAAGTATAACAATATATAATGAATTGAGCTTACAGAATTTCCCAGGAAAACTGTAATAGGACCTTCAACAATTTGGCACCATATTTAACTATACCTCATGGAAGCATGATTGAGCAGGACTAAGTAGCCACAGAGAATAAACTCATCAGTAGCCATCTCTAGCCAGTGGACAGAAGTCTTCTAAATCTAACTTGACAAAAAATCATCGTATTGCACGTACTCCTGACTGATTCGAGCAGAGACATGAACAGTCTGGTTTCAATAAGTTATCCAGCAGAATTCTTTTATCTCGGTTACTCATAAGTTTGATAAGAGGCAGCTTCAAAGATACTTGGCGCCAAATCTCTTTCACAACCCCATTTGGATCCTCATACTCAAAATACCTTTTCACCTGAATCCGAGATTAAAAAAGAGGTGAAGCATGATCCCAACTAAGAATTGCAATGCAGTTTCATATTTTAAGAACTAAAGGTTAACACTAGAATGTAAAACTTACGTTGGCATCTCTTTTCTATTGATTATGAATGAAAATAAACTATAAGAAAATAAGTACATTAGGGGTCAAGAAATACCTTTTTCAACTCTTTCTGGAACTTTAGAATCCTCTTTGAACTCACTCTTCTAAGCAGATTTACCAATTTTCCAGGTTTAACAGCAGTGTTCGTATCAACGAAAATAGCAATCTGTCTGTAGTCTATAACATCCTCAAATGGCAGCTCTATGTAGTCACTTACAATAACAGGAACACACAAACTCACTATAGCATCAAAAAGTCGACAAGCAGAAGGAGTATCACCAGCTGGATGTAAACAAAATTTTGATGTGTGCATTCCGTGTGATGCTGCACGGCGACCGTCCCTAGACTGTGTCCCGTGTTTGATAATAACATCCTCTTCATTCTCCAGCACTTGGAAAAGTAAATCTCGGATCTTACCACCCTATGTTCCACAAAGAGACAGTCTCATGTGTAAATACAAGTCTAAGTGAATTGAGAAGCATAAATGTCAGCGTAAAGCAGGCACAACAGTACTCACAAAAAAACAACATTCACTATCAGAATACTGGCATATCCAAACAAAATTGAGGAGTTGATATGATGCACCCAAAAACCTGACTCTCAAGAAGACATGTAGAAAAAGGGAGTGTTTACACGGAAATCATGTTCATTAACAGTTCCAAAGAATATGAAGTTTCACGGCCTAGACTTAATTTCATAACAGGCATATACTGTGGTTATATCAGATAATCATCTTCGGTCCAATTTTTCTTCTCAATCAAGATGAGAAGCTCACTAATCAGACAGGGAAAAGGATTCTATCATTTGCAATATATACATCAATCATGACTATTAACAGGAGTACACCTCCAATGATCTGACCAAACAACGCACATCCTATAACTGGAAGAAATGAACTCATTACCTCTTTCCGGTAACGATTGCCCATAAAGAACAGAAGAGTCTCGCGATCCTGAATTCCCACACCTCCCTCATACGTCTTAATCCGGTGTGAATAAGGCAGAATCACATCCTTCACTAAAGACGCCTGATCGTGACTAAACCTCCCAAAATCCGAAACCAATAACACCCCATTCTTGACCCTATCAATAACTCTGTACAAAGCATTAGGATCCTGACATATAAACACATGATCCCTCCCATTATTCCTCTTCCAGTACACTTGCTCCTCCAACCACTCCATCAGTTCCTCCTACATCATTCATACAAACTATCCATCATTCCAAATCATTACTCGAAGCTGAATCATAATCATCATAACAAATGCTAAACTTATCGGTACCTGTATTCGCTCATCGTCGTAAACATGCCTCTCAACAGACACATTCCCCTGTCTAATCGGATTAACAACCAAGCTCAAAGACGAGAAGAACGGCACGTAGAAAACATCAGCCTCCTCCGGATTCATCACCCGAGTCACCGCCGAGCCGACTCGCTCGTGACTCGGCCTATTCAAGTCTGAAAACAAGTACCACTCAGCCGAATGCTGGTGGCCGGGGTACTTCAAAAACTCATCTTTTTCCACTGGGTCTCCCCCACGCGCCACCATATAGCTCCTAATGACTCCATAAGTGAATTTCCTGGGCAAATTGTACATGTACACTTTGACAATGTCATGAGTGGCAACATCATTTTGCAGGGTAGGAATGTTGTTTTGGTGACGAATTGAAGTGGGTGTGTAAAAGAGGAGAAAGGTGTAGAGGGGAAAGAGGATGATGAGGATGAAGAGGGAGAATGTGGGTTTCAGGAAAGATTTTCCAGCTGCCATGGTCATGGCTAATTGAGCTAAGGTTTGAACAGAGATTCATTTATAGGTTTGTGTGTTAATCTGTATTAGTATTAGACTTTGATTAAGAGCGAATTGGAAGATGGTAGGTTGTGGTGGGATGAAGGTGGAAGAGAGGTTCGGTGTATGTAATTACGGCGGCGAGTGGAGAAGTAGTGGAGTGCCATTACGTGTAATACAGAAAGAATTGGGGGAGATGGAGACCGATGAGTAAATTGCACAAACCCCCTCTGAATATCCCGTATATGACAGACGAAAAATATTTCGTGTCGTTTTTTATATTATTATTTAAAGTTGGTGGGCTATCTGAAACAACATTCTTATGGCCAAAAAATTATATGGAATTAGCACTATTTAAATCATATTTTCCAAACCTACCATTTTTATGCTGCCAAGAGCTATAAGTACATTCATTGCAAATGGTAAATTTTTGAATCTTCTATTATTAGTCAATCATATATATCTTTTTCATTAAATTTCATATAGTTTTATCTATAAATATTATAAAAATTCTATGAACATATATTTGAACTCGCTTTGATAAGATAAATTCATAAATATCAACCTCGAATACTATTATGATCAAATAAATTATTATATTAAAATAACATAAAAACTAATAAATAATATAAATTGAATAAAAAATTTAAAGCATTTATTAAATTAATTCAATCAAAATCAAAATCGTTTTCTCCATTATTAACTTAACAAAATATCATGCTTGTGTTGATTCGAGAGTGGATCGAATAAATTTGCGTGATTGGTTGAAAGTAGTAGATTATCATAGATGCATGTGGTATCAACGATAATCTAAATGTTAAGTTAAATTACATCACCGTCGTTCATATCATCAACTGGGGTAATTGTAAATCGATGGATAATATATAATTTAGAGTGGAGCAAATAAATTATCGAAGACGAATAGTAAAATGCAAAAACAGATGAATGAGATTAGATTGATCGAGAAATAGTGAATAAACAATGATAATGATTCGTTGATTTGTTCGACGGTGATTATTTTGGACTGAAAAGTAGATTTCTTACGATTAGAGTTAATAAACTGCTAAATAAATTTACAAAACTTCAAAAAATAAATTCCTTTTTTATTTGTAAGGTTTAACCAATTACAATTCAACTCCTTCAAAAAGGTGTAACTTTTCATTGTCAAGAACCTATAAGTTAATAAGAATCTCAAACAAATCCTTTGATTTTCAGTCAAAGTAAACATCGACGAAACACTAAAATCGACTTTAAACGTGATCGGACATCATGGGATCGGACGTTTAAATAATTAATATGTTCTGATTAAGTTGTTTACAACTACGATAATTTATTAGTAGACATCTGTGGTGAAGCTATTAACAATTCCAATCCATATAATACATAAATTGTTGCTCTATCTCCAAGATTCCAATTATATATATTCATTCTCAATTCTTTGTACAATTATTTATCATTCCATTTACTACTAGAAGTAATTCGGGTAACTCGTCATTAATTAGAATCATTGTAAGTTCATTAAACGTAATTTAATAAAATAATTTTGTGTGTTTATTATGTGAATAAATGTCTCTGGATTGAATAGTCTTTTTTATTTTTCATCAAAATAAAAATGAGTTAATTATATTTTCATATTCGTTCAATAATAATGTCAACAGGGTCTTCCCTAATAAAATATGTTGCTGCAAAATTACAGTCCTATTAGTAACAAATATGGCTAAATAGTTGGTATCCAATAAAAATTATTAACATTAATTCTCAACACGTAAACAATAAGGAGAATATTATTATATAAAATTATTTTATTTTATGGGGGTTTACTTTATAATTTTATTAGTAATGAACTATAAATATGAGATAATCACAACATGTAAACTATATTCAAAAAGAAAATCACATTATTATGTGAAAATAACTAAAGTAAGATATAATTGCAACTTAGAAACATTAAAGCAACGGTAAGTGAATTTTAAGAATCTAAATTTCAGGTTGGGAACTCAATTCAAAAGTTATATCGATCAAGAATCTTAAGGACATGAATGTTAAGCGCAAGACCATTTTTACTAAATCCAAGATAATTTTTTTAAATATTACGAATAATACTACTATTACTATAATTTACAAAAGAGTACAATAATTTTAAAATTTTAAAATTTTACCTCAAAACATCCATACAAGTTTATTCGAATTAATTCCAAAATGCAAATGAATAGATCAAAAAACTTAAAAAGAAAATACGAAGAACACAAAAATCCCACGAAGATCCCCCGATATGTTCATTGCTATTCCGATATGCTCAGGTCGAAGCAGCTCAATTCCAAGATCTGCTTCCATCGGAGCTTGCTTGCTCTAGATCAGAGCAAGCAACCTTCGATCTAGATCGCGAGCAGGATGTTTTCTTGACTAATTTAGATATGCTTATATTATTGAGTATAACTTACAACTACAAATAGCAAGTTAAAATATTAAAAACATTTTCATATATGTCATTATCGGCATATATTATAATATGGATAATGATTGTACAATATTAATTTTTGTTGTGTTATGATATCGTAGTATATATACGTTTATATATATTCGAAAATGTGATAATTTGAGAATTTATTTTCGAAAAATAGGACTAATTCCATAGTTTTATTAGTTGAAGGTCATTTTGCAATATATAAAAAAGTATCTTACGTTTATAAAAACGGTCATGCATTTAACATGTCCCATTAAGAATGAGACAAATTCAACTTGCATGCGAACTTTAAAAATTGAAATACCCCTTACATATGATTAAAAAACTTGCATTCATACACAAATATAGTAATTACATATTCAACACTAAAACTATACTCCCTCCATTCCGAATTCATCTTCATGTGACTTTTTTCGGTCAACACTTGTCAATTTTAATTTCGAATTACCTTAAACTATAATTATCAAATATTTAACAAAAATATATTGTGAAACCTTACATTATAAATTCATCATATGATTTTATTAATTCATTTATCGTTGTTGTTGAAGTGATAGTTGAGGTAAAAATTGACAACCGAAAAAGTAAACACGGGAGGATGAAGTCGGGACAGAAGAAGTATATTCTACCACTTTTTATGTTTTATAACTAACATATTCTGTATTGAAGGGGGTACTAAACATGAAAAAAAAAAAACTCTAAGAGGTAATTTAATCTGAAGAACTCAATTTGGAGCACAAATAACATTCATGTTGTGGTAATTCAAAATTTAAAATTCAATTCGAAGAATGAAAAAGAAAAACCTAAAGTGCATAGGAACTTATTAGGTCGATGGTTAAACCAACTCCAATAATAAAATAATTTCATCTTCAAAAATATTTTCGTCTATTCGAACGGTAAAAAGACACTATTGAAAATACGTTAATAAAGGAAAAGTTCAAAATTAGATAGAAAGGTAGCCTAGCTTGAAAATGAAAAAAAAAAAATCTAACTTGGAAACTCATTCAAATTGCAAATCTACTCTAACTATTGCATCGCATTATACCAATTTGTCAACATAGTTTGAAATGTCAAGCCTACTCAAATGTTGGTCACTATTACAACTTAAAAATTAGTTCGAAATCGACTCTAAGAATGTGATAGTTTTAACTTGGGAACTCAATTTGAAGGCCAGTCAACTTTAAGAATGATATAAATTGTGACTTGAAAACTTAATTTGAATGTAAAATCATTTTAAAAGGTGTTATAAATCCAGATTAAAATCTCTATTTCAATAGAAAATTACACTACATGGAAAAAAATGTTGCAAAACAACCAGAATTCCAACTCTTGAACTCAATAGGAAAATTTTGAAAAGGAACTTTATGTTATGACATTTTTGGAAAAAAAAACACCTTTGTCTATGACCGTTGGATTTTGATATGTTTGGTTATATTATTATCCAATTTAAGTACCCCGTGACATGTGACGACTTAATTACGTGATACGTGTACAATGCAAGAATACAAAATTAAGTTGGACTTTGAATACGATAATATCTTATTAATATCAAATAGATCTTAAATTTTAAGAAGATTGCAAAATTACCAATGCATGCAAATATATTTTCATTCAAAATTATTTTGAAAAAACAATATTTAAAGAAATAAAAATCATCATGAAAGAAGCAACTTGAGCTTCTTCCATGGCTGACTTAAATGGAAATGGAGCTTTTTTAGTAGAGGAGTTTTCCATCTGGAAGCTCCACCATAGAGCTTCGAGGCTACTTTTGGAAGCTCCAGTATGGGTATGAAGCATGGTTGCTCCACTCTCAAACTTAATGATGAAGTTAATGTCACAGAAACTATCTAAGCAGGCTTCTATGGCCGAAAGTTGCCATTTTTATTATTTTTTAACTTTCTTTTTGATTTTATTTTAATCTCATATTAATAAAATGACAGTTTTGTAAATTTATTTTGACAAAGAAAGGATTAATTCATAAGTATTGAAAATAATGTGGTTCCATTCAAATTATTTAGATTTATTTTATTTGCAGTTTCACCCATTACAATCTTAAGATTGAAAAGTGACACGTGTCTCTTAATTAAGCTGCCATGTGTTACATATATACCCTATTTTGATAAAATATCAACTTAAAATACCAAAATCAAATGGTCATAAATAAATATACCTTTTACGGAAATGTCACAATTAAGGGTAAATTTTTTAGATTTTTGTCGAACTCAATATGAAGGGTAAACCAATACTAACCGGTGGGCATGGACCAAAACGGAATGCAGGAAGATGAAGTTGAGACGGAGGGAGTATTACTTAGTTATTAATCACCGGGTAGAGGACATGATATCTCAAACGGTCGAGCCCTGACCCACAAGGGGACGAAGCTTTATACATTTTTGTTAGTTACTAACCATCGAGTAGAGGGCACGATATAAATTATCAAACATGTTTGGCCCCGTACGAGTTTGGGCTGGATTCTACCCCTTTAAAAGCATATCAACCATGGTGGATCGTTTACATTTTAAATAGTTATGATGAAAAAATAGATTTAATGATTTTGCATTGCATGAAGATGGACTATATATGCACGAAAGCTTTGAGTCGAAGACCACCGTGTTTATACGGAAGTTTGGCTATGTTACTTTTTTGATCAATTTATTGTGTTATGTTTATTATTACAAGTAAACTATATCGTGGTATCGTCACGGATTAGTATTAGTTTCTTATAATCCTCGTGATTTTGTACGGATATGATTTTATTTTTTTGGGTTTCGGTCCCTATGATATAATACAGGACAACTACATGGGTTTTATGCTATTTACAGAGCGATGGATTTGATAGCACCGTACTATACGAAATAAATTAATACAAATTTGAATTATGAAAAGTTTAATCTAAGGTAAGAGTAACAGGCAAAGCAAAGGCGAATGAATATATAGAATTTCAATGTATGGAGTACATTACATGTGAAGAAGGTGATAGATGAAGTTACACAATCTCTTAGGTAAATTGAAACATCAATTATCCAACGTACATATAGTCTTCACTTATTCACACTGATGAATATATTATTTAAAAAAGGATACTCATGCAAGGTGAAGCTGAAAATTCAGTCATGCCCTTTTCTGTTTGATCCAGTTTGAGAATGTTGGGAGAGTATTCATGTCAGACCGGTAATGTAACTGTGTGAATTCAGAAAGGTCTGCCCAAGTGAAATCTGGATACATTCTTGGATTCTTTGAATCAACCAGTTCAGGTGGAGGGCACACCACTTTATCTTTCTTGGGGCAGAGAAAGAAAGCCATGGATTTTCGAGCACACTTATTGTTCACAACTGCCCTGTGCAAACAACTTTTGTACTTCCCATTTGAAAGTGCCTGATTAATCGAGACATATACAATCATCATAAATGGCAAATGATACTATGAAATATTTGTTAAATCTAGCTAATTGTGTATTTAATTGGAATGTCTTACCATGAAAGTGTCACCAATGTTGACAACAAAAGCATTCGTCTTTGGGCTGATATATTTCCACTCATTGTCGACAAACACTTCTAGTCCTCCTACATCATCTTCATGAAGGATTGTCAATGATGTTGGATCATTATGAGGTCCAGTGCCTAAGGTCAGCTCTGGTTTCTGGCATGTTGGATAATAGTTCAACCTCATGATTGACTCATTGTCTTTAAAGAAATTTTTGAAATGGTTGCGGTCGACTCCAAGATTAACCGCCAACAATTCCATTATCTCTAGACAAAGTGTGCTCATGGAACTACAATATTCTTGATACACTTTCCTGCATATACGTACTATGAAATTCTAAAAAAGACTATCGAATATGCTATATATATATATATATATATATAAAATGTCAAAAGACTATAAAACTATGAGTTACTTTTCTCGTACCCTGAATGTGCAAACTCTTCACCCAGCTTCTCGTGGAAGTAGTCTTCCACAATTTTTGAATCACCTTCATTTGGTGAGAACCCAAAAGAAAGGGTCTCCTTCCATGGAAGTTTTGAAGAGAATCTTCCAAGAAAGCTACTAGCATAGCCAAAATGCTCCCCCAGCTTTCTTTGAACAATTTGCTTCTCATGAAGCGGTTGCTTAAAAAACTTATCCAAAGCGTGATGAGCATTAGCTATCAGGTTGGCGTTGACACCATGGTTCACAACTAGGAAGAACCCATGTTTCTTACATGCCTCATCAACAAGCTTGGATGCTCGAGCCAAGGCAACTGGATCGCCCGACGACAGGAAATCGCCCAGGTCAAGCACGGGAACATGAAGTTCTGGCGATTTGAGAGAAGGCTTCTCATGATCGGGCCATATGAAATGTTGTGGTATGTTGGATTGTTGTTGTATCATTTCCATATTGAATAAATATTTTAGCTGGTTTTTTTTATGAATTATGGAACAACCTTAACTTCAACACTATTTATAGTGAAAACTTCAATTAAGCTCATGTGGAAAGAGGAAAGTATAAGGAGGGGTTACCATAATATATGTCTAACCTTTTATGAAAGGTTATAAAATTACACAAAATTCACATAATAATTAAAGTAAAAGTAAAATTTTGGTAAACTAATTATACATGGATCCTTCTTATTTATTTATTTATTTGATAAGTTTTGTAAAATTTTGGTAAACTAATTATATATGGATCCTTCTTATTTATTTATTTGATAAGTTTTGTAAAATTTTGGTAATCTAATTATATATGGATCCTTCTTATTTATTTATTTGATAAGTTTTGTGATACTTTTCCAATATCTAGAGAATTCATATTTGTCAAAAAAAAAAAAAAAGTACATATATACAATATATTGATAACTATCAAATATATTTATCCATATATAAAACATGTAATGAATTCATTAGAGAATTTTATTTTATAAAACATGTAATAATTAAATAAATTATTTTATAAATTAAAATATAATATAAATTTATTAAATAAGATAAAATCAAATATTAAAAAAATAGAAAAATTTTATTAAATTAATACAATCATACATGAAATTTTATGGAATTAGTTTTATTTTCAATAAGCAATTTACTGTACATTTTCTATATGTTTGCTTTAGATAAAGAATTCAATGAATATCATACAATTTTATCTACTAAACAATTAAGAATATTTGAATTATATTTGAATTATTTTTGACAAGAGAAATTCATAAATAACAATCTATGATACTATTACTAATTAAATAATTATTTTATTCACTAAAATAAAATATAAATTTAATAAATAAAATAAAATAATAAAATTTTATAAAAATGAGGGTTTATTAAATACTAGAAATGATACAACGCGCTAAGCACGATGTGTCGTGAATTTAATAAATAAATTATAAATTAATTATTATACTACATGTCTAACTCCATCTGATGTGGCCTACCTAAATTCTATAAATTAATTTTATTTAAATTTAAATTTTAAGATCGATACTTGCCCAGTGTACAGTCCTGAAGTAGTGCATAAGAAATTCAATTGAAAAAAAATAAAATATTGACAACATTTTTAGTAACGATATTGCAAATTCATCAAAGAATAGCAAATTAGAATACAATTGTAATTTGACCTAGAATTGACAATTTAACATAGAAGATATAAACTAAAAATATAAATATATATGGTTTTCATAAATCCATGCATGTAGAATATCCTTATCGGACAAACTAATAAATAAAATAGTTAAAATAAAAATAAAATTTGTTATAAATTCAAAAAAAAAAAAAGGTAAAAATTGAAAAGTGGCCAAAGTTGTGTAAACATTTCTAATGAGCTCATGTTTGAACAACTTTGGTGGTTGGAGTTGTTGCTTTGTGGAGTTTCTCCACAAGAGTTGTTATAGCTCCGATTGAAGTTGCAATTTACAGCTCCAACCGTAGATGCTTCGAATGGAGCTGTGAAAATAACTCCAATTCTCCATTGGAGCTATTAAAACAACTCTAAATGGAGTTGTACACAACTCTATACAAAGCTCCGGCCATTTTCGGTGGAGCTCTATTGTCCTTTCCCCAAAAAAATTTTCAAATTTAGTCAAACTTTCAATTGGTCTGAAAATTATTTCTGATTTTTCAATTAAGTCCATAAACTACTTATTTATGAAAATTATATATTAAAAATTATAAATGGCCTCTATAATTTTTTTAAATTTATGTTATCAACCAATAAATAAGGCACTCAACGGAAAAAAAATAAAAATAAAAATTTAAGTTGAATTATGAAGGAATAAGGGATACCTTTTCAAATTGACAAAATATGGACCTATATGAAAAAATGGGCCTGAATGTTATTGTTGAACTAATAGGGACTAAAGTGTAACTAGATCATCTAAGAAGGATAATATACGAAATTCACCCATATATTTATTTTGCTTATTAAAACTACTATATATATAACCCAGAACTTGGTGCGTGTAAGCATTCGATTTTCTCGCTTCACTTTAGTGTCTTGTCTTTTTATATTTCCTATTTCACATTGACAACATTTTTAAATACACAGGATTCTATCCTTCGACGGAAGTTTCGAGCCTGAGAGCCACACAAGCAATAAATATTTCTCTCTATCTTCCATTTTCCATTCATTCCAGGTATCCTTTTCTTTTCTAAAGAGTTTAAAGGGTAGATAAATAATTCATTTATTCCCCTATTATTCTTCTCTAAAGTGATTTTTAGAGTTATAACTTTTTCCTTTGTTACATAGAAATACTTGAGTTACCTACCCTTTACTGTAGTATTCTATAGATAGAGAGGACTCATTCTCAGTGTACTCTCTTAGGTACATATATTATTTAAGAAGGGGTATACGTACTAACTCTCTAAAAAGCATTTATTTATCTAGGGGGAATTAAGGTATGCAGCTCAAATGGTTTCGTATGAAGTTTCGAAAGGTTTGACGTTCTTATATGCATAGGTCCTGCATTTTAACTGATATTGTGATAGCGCAAAAGCAAGTATGAAATTCCATATTTTTATCACCAAGAACGCGACTAAATTTACATTTACCGTGTCGTCATAAAAGACACTGGTGCATCCAAGAAATCACGGGCTAAACCTACACCCTGAAAGTTCGCATAAATCGAGCACTCATCCATGCAAATGATCAAAACGTCCCTTTACATATTCATTGTCCACATTCCAAGATCCGTCTGCCTTCTTTATTCCATAGATCTAGAGATTGAGCTCTTTACGCATCTGGCGGAGAACCAGCTGCTTAATTAAACGATTGTATTTATACAATTCTAGGATTGTTGTTCTATTCTTTTCTAACGGATATGAACTTTTATCAAGATCAATCAGTTACATTGCACTGTGAGATGGTGTCTTAGAATTGGGAGAAATTACGATAATGATGCTAGGGGTTTGAGGATTTCTCATTTTGTATGGTACATTGTGATTTGTGGATACATTGTTGTATAATGTCGATAGAAAATTTGTGGCATTACTACTTCATGATTTAGAGGATGTGCAAGGATGGGACATTGGTTTAGTTAACTATAAGTACTGAAACATAATATTTTATAAATTAGAAAAAAAGATTATGTAACATAGTAACATGCGTATCGTGTTTATTTGTGTAACATAGAACTAATGTAAGTAAGCTTTTTGGTCCATTAAGTTGACGATATTGTCACTAAGGTGAGTGATTTTATTATTTGTTAGTATAATTTGATCTCTATTAGGTCTCATTTAGACTCGGTTATTTTAGTTGTCCTTGGACTGCTTCTTTGGTTAGTAATGGTTAACGGGATGAATCGTTTAATTGAATCAATTCTATTCTATACACCAAAGCCTTGAAGAGTCACCCAAGTTGTATGTTTGGTTTGTGAATGAAAAAAGTCTCAAAGATTGATATGGTTTCTAATTGGTGTGATGGATTACATCCACTTTCTTTGTA
Organism: Plantago elongata; assembly: GCA_036897095.1. Classification (NCBI taxonomy): domain Eukaryota; kingdom Viridiplantae; phylum Streptophyta; class Magnoliopsida; order Lamiales; family Plantaginaceae; genus Plantago; species Plantago elongata. Next base: position 20,893 of record JAYMSP010002976.1, read on the forward strand.
TTTAGAAATTTATGCATGGATTTCATATGCGGATGCCCACAATCTGATCAAATAGGGGTAAGTGTCAGGGGGAATTTCGATTCCATGGAATTTGATAGCAAAGTATCATGTACACTTTCTACCATTGAGATACATTCTTCAAAACTTGCTATGTGTATATATCTCAGTATACATATCAGTTTGCTAATGTGAATTCTACAACACTTAATGGAATGTAACGTAATACATAATTCATCTTTTATAACTGTTTTATAGGGGATGAGTTTTTATACTATTTTAAGTGTTCTTGGTTGTTGGAAATATATACTTTTCCTTATGAAATTGCACCAGAATCATAACCATAACGCCATGAGTTGCGAGAGGTATTACTATTTTTGGTGCACATATTAGGGATTTTTTTAAAAATCGAAAAATACCGAAAACCAAACCGATACAGACCGAAATATAATGTTCATTTTGATGACATGTAATGACTACTCGCCGAATAAATTTATTTTCTCACCAAAATAAATATTACACCGACATATGTACATATCATCAATCGTTTCTCCACGTCTCCTTATACATACGATTTGGCACTTAGGATACATCTTCGTGTACCATTAAACTTGGTTAGAAAAATCATATAAAATAAGATATTGAATTTCACATCATATTTATATAAATAAATAATTTCCTATTATACATTTAATAGCATTCATTTTTTAATACATGTATACTAACAAGAGCCCGTGACATTGTTGAGATCTCAGCCTATATCTCACGATAATGGTATTCGTTTATTTAACTTTTGAATGGGTTA
>JAYMSP010002977.1:0-21691 GCA_036897095.1 Plantago elongata
TTTACTTATCATGTACATATGGTTTGTAATGGATAATATTTTGATATTTTAATAATAAATGTGTATTTGAAATATTCAGCACAACCCTTGACGTCTGAACCAGATATGGGGCTGGTACACTGTACATGATTGTTATTGATCACATTACATCTTGAGTCATCATGAAGCAAGCTACTCCTGTCAAGAATTTCCTACTATAAGTTAATCATATAAAGAAGTGTGATCTTCAAAAAGTTTTTAATAAGTATTCTTTAAAGAATTAACTCTTGTGCTTCTTCTTTTTGCTACTATTTGCCTAAACTTCAACCAAATTGGTGAAATGGATTATGTGGCAGCCTAAAATCCCATAATTGCTTCATTAATTTTTGTTCACGAAATCTTTGCCTTTTTGGTGTTGATATTTTTGGAGAATCATCTTGGTTCAATAACCGATTATTTGTTTTGAACTAAGTTTCAATTGCTCATTTATATCCATCTTAATCAGCTAATTCACAATTATATGTTCTCTCATAGTGTATGCTTGTTGTTTGATATTGATCCACTTTAAATATGGTTTAAAATGCCTTGAACTCTCTTTTTCTATAAACACAGGCATACATACCTAAATTCGACCAAGCAACACAAAATCATAGGGGTTCTACTGACTCAATTTACTCGTGGGGAGTTGACAAGTCCAAGCATAATCCAACTGCCTCATTTTACTCGAGGGGAGATGACAAGACCAAGGAGACTCTCGAGTATTTTTGTTCTCTCCATTCGTTGGTCCTCCTGATACGATGAGTATCCTTCCATAGATTGTTGTGTTCTCATCATCATAGGCGACATGGTTTCAGTGTGAGCCACTAGACCGTCCTCTCGCCAGGGGCTAGATGATATCATACTTTCTTTTTGTTTTCGTAGGCTGGGTGATCACATGGCATTCCATTGTCTCCTAGAACTTGGTGGTCCAGGCAGGGCCGCTGACCTCCAAGGACTAGGTGATCATCTCCTACTCGGGGATCATCTACCATCCACATTTTTTCATAGACCTGCTCTTCGAGTGGGAGTAATTCTTCATTAGCTCCTGCGACACTGATCATTGGGAGGATTATAATGCTCAGACTCTCCTTGTTGTTTCCCATCAGATCGCCTCATGATATCCTCTTGAAGGTAGCACAGTTCTATGAGTCTTTGGATATCATGTCGGGGATGCGTACAATTTCCTGTTGAATGTCATACATGTTTGTGAAATGGGCAATACTTATTCGAAGTTTTGGTGAACCTAGTTTCTCGATGCTTAGTCCCCACTAAAATGACACACCATTAACTTTGCATTATTGGCAAGATTTGTTCCTTGGGAGCTTTCAAATCTGTGTAGTCCATAGTGTCTACGCGGAAACCTCCTTCTTCATTCCTTCCCTTTTTGTCTCCTCTCCATTTTTATTCAACCTGTTGGTTTCCTCCACTCAAGTTATTTTGTTGTGGCTTACTTTTTTTCACTTTTGCTTTACCACATGATTTTATTCAGTGTTTCTTTTGTGATCAGGAACTGTTTGATCATCTCTGACTTTCGGTGAGTTCCCGATCTGTTTTGATGCCGGAGTTTACCAATATGTAACGAAAGACAGCATTGTTTGTATTCTCGCAGAGATTTATTATATGTTCCTCGATTGATTGTATCTCTACCAGTATTGAGGCATGCTCGAATCTCCTCATAAAGGACCTTAAGCTCTAGTGTTCGTATTGTATGATTTCGGCCAAGTCGTGCTTTTTTTTAGGAAATTATTGAACCTCAAGTTGATTTGACCAACATTTGGTCCCATGACATAATGGAATTCGGCCTGAGATGCTTCCACCAAATCATAGTGTGCCCTTAAAGGGTGTTGAGGAACAATTGAGCTTTGACATTGTCCAAAACTCCCATTCCTCCTAGAGAAGCCTCAAAACGGATCATGCGATCAATGGGGCAAGAATTTCCTTCATAGGTTTCTTTTCAACTTGGGGCATTCCTTCACGGATGTAGTTGTTTTTCCCTCATGGTGGGACACGCATGGTTCATGCTCATTCCATACTTTAAAATGTCCATTGCTTGAGTAAGGGTCTCCAATTTTGATCGTTTCAGTTTCAGGGTGGCCTCATGGATTTTTGCTTGTTCAACGACTTGTTCATTTTCCTCCATGTGTCGATCCCTTCAGTATCTTATATTCCGAACCTTGACATGATTATTTCTCTGTGTCACTCTCTCCTTATCTCATGGTATTTTTCCCAACCTCCACAGTATTCATCATCTCTTGTTCTTATGGTCGGGGATTCCAACCTATCACCCGAATAATATCCTATCAGTCTAGGGTGGTGTGTCTCCCCTTTAGCAAATCTCGGTACAGATCCTCATATAAGTTTCTCCAATACTCACTACGACGGTCCTAGGTGAGAGGAAAGCTTAATTCATTTCCTGTCTTTCATCATATTCGTAAATCAGTCAATGTCCTTCAGCTAGTCTGATCCTAGCGGGGTGAGGTTTCAGGCTTGGTTGGTAGGTCCGGTGTCAGAGACAGTTGATCTCGGATCACTATGATTGTTTTCCTGGTACCTATTCTGGGTGGTGTCATAGCTTTTTGTTCCAAGTGATTCCCACGAATGACGTCAATATGATAAGGTACAAAAATGAATAAGTCAATTGTCCAAGTAAAGATCAAGATCAATACATCTAGAGCTAATGAGTATGGGAATGATTCGTCCGTCGATGTGTACAATGGTCTCACGTCAGCTTAGGTCCGAGTCCATATACTTTCGGGATCCACACAACAGTCTAGGTGAGTAAAGTCTATATGATGTCGTTGGTCAGCCTAATGATATGATGACACGTGATCTCTAAGCTAGGTGGCGTGTTTGAATCACGTCCAAGTTGATGACGTGTTTAAAGGTGGCCCACCAAAGCCCCAATGTCAGTTGTAGTTGGAGGTCAGCTCAACTATATTGGTGTCATAGGGATAGGATATACCAAACAAATGTTCTTCTCAATGAGATATGAGGTCGGACCATCAAGCTACCCATGTCATGAGATCCTCTCTCATAACATGATTTAGTATTAGTTGCTTTGGCACCATACCTTTAAGTCCGGCGTCAGACCTACTTGAGAGAGGCGTCCGTACGCCCTAAGTTGCCCTAATTCGTTTTAGTTCGGTGTGAGACTTAAATGTACATATCACTTTATATATTTTAAATTCTATAATTTGTCCATCTTATATATATTTTGTTCCCTCAAAAAAATTCTTTTGCCCCCTCTCCAATTTCAAATTAGTGTTAAATTCTCAAAGTTTATGAATTTATATAGAGAAAATTTTATGTTGCACCAAAAACGTTTTCGACTTTTTGAGTTTACCGCATACTCTTTTTCTTTTTCGCAATCGACACAAATAACTTTTCATAATTTTTTATGGTACACCAAAAATTAACGTCCGTTAAATTTATATTTTAAAGCACACCAAAACCATTTCAGAAATTTTCACCCGCTACCAAAACCTTTTTTAGTTTTTTAAATCACACTAGAACCTTTCTTAATTGATTTAAATAATCAAAATATATATGTCCGTATGAATTTTTTGGTGTTTCTAGACTAGTGGCGGGAGGAATATGCATCGTTTTTGCCATGACTTTGGCCTTTTGCAATCAAATTCTTCATATAAATTGTTGGTTCAGTGTAGAGATTTAAAGAACTGCATATGCGTCCAGGGTCAATTGCGTATATTCATGTGTTTTGATCTAAAAAATGACACAAAGCTATATTTGTGGAACGAGCGTACATATTTTGTGCCTCCATTTTTGTAATTTATTGAAGCAACTAATTGAGAGATGGAATATAAAGAGAGTTCAAAAAATTAGTTTTATGGATAGAAGAAAATATATGTATTCCAATTAATATACTAATAAATTTTATCATTTTTTTTCCTTGTAATATGAAATTTCACATTCACAAGATACTAATGCAATATGTAATTGTATCTATCATAAAAGAAACTTATTGTTATATTTATCAAACAAGTTAAGAAAGTGTGTTTGGTTTGTAAAGTAAAGTGTCGTCGTTGGTTAATTTGTGACTCGGATTGTAATTCATGTTTTCGGAACACTTCTTATGTTCTTTTTGTAAGAATAAAATTTTAAAAATTTTAAAATAAATAAATTATAACTATATAAAAAGTTTTGGTGGCGAAGAAAAATTTTTCAAAATGTTTTGATGTGATTTAAAATAAGTTAACAGTAAATTAACGGCCATCCAACCTTTGTGTAAGGCTAAATTTTTTTGAAAGTTATTGGTGTCGATTGCAAAAAAAAGAGAATATGAGGTAAACTCAAAAAGTCGAAAAAGGTTTTGGCGGAAAATAAAATTTTCTCATTTATATATTCTGAGTACATGTTTAATATACAAAGTACTTCATTTGTTCCTGAAAACTTCATTTATTAAGGTTTATATCTTAATTTTAAATGGAAAATCATTTTTTTTTTGTGTGAGTCGAGGTTCGACAAAATAATCATTAGGAGGATCTGGCTAGCGTAGAACACCAGTTAGGTATGCAATGATAAACGATAAAACATGAAAAATGACAAAAGTTGTACTTTAGTATCAAATTTATAATTTGAGTGTAAATTTAACGTTTTAAATTACATTTTTGGTAATGCAAACTATGGTATAACTTGTATTTTTCGGACAAATTTTAACCATTGTACGTATATTTATGGTTCATACTTCATTTACAATAACATGTAGTAAATTTTTTTGTTCAAATATGAATAGTTTACCTGAGGCATTTGCCAATAAATTTGTTCAATGTGTTGTTTGAAAGGATTTAAATTAAAGATATTTAGTACACTAACTTTTCTAAATAAACCAGTTATATTCATTATATTGCACAATTTGAATAGGAGAATCAAATTTTTTTACCCAACCAAAACATTTTGCTCCCCAAGAACATGCATGATTTTAATTAAAGAACATACTATATGGTCCATCCAATGACAGTGAACTTATAGAAAAAGAATAAGTAAATCACTGTATTATGCATTACTAACCCTAATGATCTAGTATTCTAATGGTTTGGTAATTAGAGTAGTAGAGTGGTCAATGTCTTGTTTGAAAAGCAAGAGAGTTCACCTACTCACTCTTCTACTCGATCGGACTTTCTTCCATAAGCTAGGATGATATCTACTTCCTCTTAATTTCATAATTTCATTAAGTCATATGTGATATGTTAATTACCACTATAATAAATTACTAATAATGTTTTACACGGAACTAAATGTATGAATACTCCAAAACATAATAAGTTCTCACACACCACATAGATTTAACAGAGATAAAAAAAAGTGTGTATATATTACTCACTGTCACACAAATATGTACACAAAAAGTAAAATACAAAAGTGTTCGATCGTATATATGTTGTTAATTATTTCTCACAACAATCAAAAGTGACAACCCACACTAATTAAAATACATGTACTATTAGAAATGTATACCATAAATATGGCGTATGAGTATGTTTTTTAATCAATTATATTCGAATTAATTTTGAGAAAGCTAATTAAGCAATATCATGGAAGAAAGTATCATCCAAGAGTTCAGACCATATTTGAGCTCCTCCAAAGGTGGAACTGCTACAAGCATCACCTGAATTAGTAGCCATAGAATTAACTTCCGTCACGGGGACCACCGTAGTAGTTGAAGGAGAAGTCGACATATTCGGTGGTAACCAGGGCGATGAACCAGCTGGAGAAGTCTGCATGCTGCAGGGAGCTTGTAAATCCGGCAAGTGATCATTGAACGGAATCGTGTTCTGGAGAAAATTGGTCGTGGGTGATGGCATGTTAAGGTTGTTCAAAATGGAGGTCTCTGATTTTAGTGAGTTTAAGAGATTGGAAGTTGACATGTTTTGAATGTTGTTGTAACTAGTGTTCTGGAAAGTCGGGATTGGTGGGCCGGGCTGGACAATGGATTGCAGGTATTGTGTTAGCCGGGCTGTCTGCACGGCCTCGTTTTGGAGCCGGATGGCCTGTTCCTCCCATGAAGGGTTTTCCAGGAGTTCCTTGAGGCTGGCTAGGGCTATGAGATGTGGAAGGCTTGAGAAAATATCGGTCCGTGGTTGGTGTGTCATCGGGTCGATTCCCATCTGGATTAGTTTCTTTTTTAGATGGGTGTTCCAAAAGTTCTTTATCTCGTTATCAGTTCTTCCAGGCAAGTGAGTTGCAATTGCTGACCATCTGTATTTATAGTGGCGAGATTGGAAATTAAATCAAAGTGAACTTATGAAATTATTATATACTAGGGCGAATTATTTTCAACTACCCTTCAAAATTGCCTAATTACATTCAAATCCCCACCATTTCAACAATCACATATTAGTTCATTTTTCACTTTCTAAGCAAACATCATCTTATTATCTGATTTTGAATAAATAAACTCACATCTTAATTAATTCAACTTAAACTCTCTCAACACTATCTTTTTAATATTTTATTACAAATATTATTTTTAATTTTTACAATTATTAACTTTTTAGTATAGTAAATGAAACTTATGAGTAAAATAAATTTAAGAAAAGTATATTATCAGTAAAATAATATAATATCCAATAATTTCTTAATATTGTATTATTAAAAATATATATTTTGTGGTTATTAATTTTACAACTAAAATAATAACTTATTTCAATATTAACTACCAATTAGTATTTTGTATCTTCGTTTTTATTCAAATATATACAGAGTTGTTAAGAGTTTCAAAGAGTGCATTCCATTTCAGTTTTCTTAATATTTTTACAAAATTATTTGAAAAAATAGTTTTTTAAAAAATAAACTTTGTCATTTCGTTTTATTTTTCTTTTATAAATAGTTCTATATCTATTATGTAATTTTAGGAATGATAAAAATTGAATTTGTCACTTAGTAAGTTGAAAATTCACAAATGCGACTTATATGCATCTCAACTTGAAAAATGCAATATAATTTCGTGGTAAATATTGAATTATTATTGTAAGTTAGAGTCAAATTTGTATTTAGTATATAAGGATGTGTTTGGGCATTTTAGAATGTAATTATTATTTTGAAATTGTTTAAGAATTGTAGGGATTAATGTGTTATTATTCAAATACCAATGATTTTCTTGAGACCCAGATGCTTTGTAGAGGGAGTAGGTGTAATTTTTCCTATATACTAAAGTAAAATCCCTGATTATCTAAGAGCACAAGACAACTTTCAAAGGTAAAAATTATAATAATAAAAAATATACTTTATTTATGTATATTTTGAAGAAAAAAAGACGGAACAAAAAATACATCCATTTGCATTTGAATTAATTGTGATCAGTGGTTTAGTAATAAATATACTACAATAGTTTGAGTATAATTGGGATATTCTTATAAGCCAATCAATCCTTAGTTGGTTACATATCATTTCCATATTGTGATCCATTAATACCTAAAACCAAGTAAAATCACTTTGGTTCAAAAAGTTGTTAGTGAGGAGAGAACTAATGCCTCCCATTGGGGGCCTTAGCCATTAAGAACAAGAAGTAACAACTCACTTGTTGCCAAGGATGGAGTGGAGATTGAGAATGGTTTGTTCCTCTTCTTGGGTGAACTTCCCTCTCTTGATGTCGGGGCGCAAGTAGTTCGTCCAACGGAGTCTGCAACTCTTTCCACATCTGTTGAGACCTTCAATTGAGAGTGAAGCAAATGTTGTTTTAGTACGATTAACGAATTTCAAAATCGACAAAAACATAAGAATGGATGTTTAAGTACATACCAGCAAGTTTGGGAAGAGCTCTCCAGCTACCATGGCCATGTTGTTGAATGTAATTGATGAGTTTATCATCTTCTTCAGGAGTCCATGGACCTTTCTTCAACCCACTCTCATCACAGCATGGAGACCTTCCCATTGTATTAGAATTAATATACACAATACAAGATTCTCCAACTTCTATCTAATCTATAGCTAATCAACCAAATATTTGTATGTTATGTTTCCTTATGGTAGAGCTTTCTTTCTTCTAATCCTACCCAATAACTGAAACCCACTTCATATATATAGTTGGTATAGCACCAATTTCCTCTTTTGTCCTCACCTATATACACTTATATTTCTTCTGAGCGAGAGGAACCCTTTTTTAGTCATACTTGATTACTAGTTAAATGATGTATATTTTCCCCTACTAACTCCCTTAATTATTAATGCAGCATAACTTTGTCGTCTTTCACTAGTCTATTTTGAAAGAGAGTAGATATAGTTGTGAGTTTTTATGTACCCCATTTTGTATACTCCACACTAATCAATTCATCACTTCTAAAAGGTTCCAAATTAAAAATGAGGGCTACAATTTAGTTGAATTTTCGTTATATGATTTTTATATTCTATTATAATGTAAGAGTAAATTTTTTATTAAATTCGAAGATAGTTATCCGTTAAAAGTTAAAATGTCAAATTATTTAGAGAACGCAGAGAATACTATATACGATATAATTTTATCTCATCTAAATACTCTACTTTATAGAATAATGTAAAATTTAGTAACTTATATTAAATTCTCCAAACACTTAATTGTAATTAACTTGTAAGCTGATTAATGTTATTTCAAGAGGTGTTTAACGGACTAAATGTTCGTGAAAATCTCACGAAAATTTCAGTCAACGCTCAATTCGTTTTCAATATTGATCTGTTCAAATTGTTCGCAAACACGTCCATTAACGAACGAACACGAACACGAGCATTAATTTTATTGTTCGGTAGTTCGCAAACTGTTCGTGAACTATATATTTTGTAAATAATATAGTAAGTAATATAATATAATAATATATTTTACTCCATTTTGTATAATTGTAGATTTGTAGCTTGTCTTAATTTATATTATTCGTATGATAAATGTATGACATTACGGTTGCCTTGGAATATGGGTTTTTTTGAGCCTTTATTTTATATATGTAATATTTTTGCTTACTTTTTAGAATTTTAATATCGAACAAACTATTCGTGAATACGATCTTAATGAACAAACAAACTGAACTGATTACAAACAAAAGCTTAACAAACAAACACGAACAAACGAAAACCTTAGCAAATTGAACATAAATAAGTGAATGAGTTGTTCGACGAATACAAACACTCACACGAATACTAAAATTTTTAATAAACAAAATATTCAATAAACTCTTGTGTTAAATTCGTTCGGTTCCTCATGAGCACATAGTTATTAATGCCAGCCATGCATCTCCCAACTTAATTCTATTGGTTTGCTTTTCGTTTGGTACAGTTTGGTCATTGAGTAACCTAACTATTCAAACAATATATCCTCATGCTTTTGTCCTATTGCCTCGAATTAATACAATGATTTCAATGTAATATGCTAATTAAGTGAATATACCACATATTTGAAACAGAAAAAAAGTAATATTATGTAAACGTTTACTATACCTAATTAAGTGAATATACCACATATCTGGTTTGCTTCATAGGATATACTCCACGTTATCAGTTCATCAATTAGTTTATATTTCGCAAAACATATAATCTACATATATATTTAATTAGCAAATCAATAGTTTATCAATTAATTTTATAAGTGATCATTTGACTTAACAAGTTTCAATTTTAATTAATTCATTCATTGATTAGTTTATTAAATACGCATGAGATCCCTAATATATTAAGCAAAGCAACCCATGTAACCCAACTCTTAAAATGCAGACATGCTGTTGCTAATCCATATTGCAAGAGTTCCATCTTCATAAGGATCAATTTTAATGAACACTACACAAATGAAGATGTTTATCACATTAATAATTGCCCTGTGCCACATACATGCATGCATGTACGGGGCAAATCTATTTTTGTCATGTTTGGTATTAAAGGGATTACGATGAAGTACATTTCGAGCGCATATATATATATATATAAATATAATTAATTAAGTGCCATTAAGATAAGGATCTTAATAGCTAGTGGTTATGACTTTTGACAAAAGCTAGCTCTAAATCGAAATATCAGTACTCTAATTTAATTTATTAAATAATTGATGATATATTAAATTTTGTTTCGTAACGTACGTGCTCTTTCCCTTTGAATATCGAAACATGCATTTAGTTATGTCTGTCATTTGTAGAAAGATATGGAGACTAATAAGTTTTGACTATAGACCATTCTGTTAGGCACTGCTTTTTTGGGATGAGAGTGTTATTTACTTGACAGACTCCATGTTGTATACGTATTTGTATTTCGAGAGTAACTAAATTTGAAAGTAAACAAGTGATATACGACTGTTAAAATAGAATAAGAAATTTACGTGAGGAAAATATAAATCATGTAGCAATAAATATGCTCAAATGGATAATTAACTAGTTTAGCATAAGTATGCTCCCTCCATAGTACCACCTCCCTCCCTGTTGCCCAAAACTGAAATTTTACATATTTATCATTTTTCACTTAATACCTAACAAATGTAAAACATCGTATAAGTGCATACAAAATTTACAGTTTGATATAATTAAAAAAAATTACATGTATTTTCACAAAATCTTAGAAGAGACCATGTATATATATAGACAATAAAGACGAATTTATATGCAATTTACAATAATCTTTTGCATTTTCCCTAAATTTTTGAAAAATGTAAGATTTTTCTAAAAGTTAGATAAATCAATATAGCTAGAGTTTAAACATATTTTGTTTATATTTTAATAGATGACATGTTAGTTTTAAAATGTCAGTATTATATGTTACAAACTTTCAATTATAGTTTTAGGGGTTGATTGACATGACACTCAAATGGTCATTTGGATGGAATTTTAATGAAATTGTATTTGAAATGAATTTGAAATAGGGTATTTGAAGTGTATTTTAGACCAAATCACTGTTCATCGAGCCAAATTGAGGTATTTAAATGCTTGGTCAATCAACCCCTTAATCTTTTTGTTAATTTTCAAAGATGTTGTGATGATTTTTAGGACTTGCATGATACTTTTATAATGTTTGTTAAAGTTTCTAGTGGCAGTATTCTTATATCATTAAACTACCATAAAATAAATTTAAAAGTTCCAGAAATATCATTCAAACATTAATAAACAAGTTTAAAATAAACTACTTGAACATTCATCATCCAAAGATTTTAAAATATTCATTGTCATAGAAAAATTTACAATAAATGATCATTTGGTTTTTTTTTTTTTTATGAAATAAGCTTTATTTGGATCAAACTTGTTACTAAACTTCGAATTCCCGTCTTTTGTTGTTTGTGCTTGTTTCTTCAATACTGTAGTTACACCTCTGCGAGAAACTCAAATACTCGATGTCTTCATTACACCTGCTTAAACATACACTAACTTGGTTAAACATTATAACAACCCCCACTAAAAATATCATATAGGTGCTTAAAACAATAAAATGAAAATACAAAACAAACTAAAATTAACATTGATTCGTAAAACCATAGCAGTGACTAATAAAAATATAACAATGCTTGTTAAATTGTAAAGGTAGAAATATGCAACACAAACTAAAATAATAACATTGATGTTTAAAATCATATCAGTGTCTTGTAAAACTATAACAATGTATTTTAAACTATGACACATCATTTACAAATAGTCAAATCATATTATATTTTACCAGAAGATAAAAAGTCTAATATTGTTGCTTAAAATTAAAACATCAGGTCTTAAAACTATATAACTTATTCATTAAAACTAATAATAGAGAGTAACAAGTTAAAAATTAACTTAAAACAATAATATGCATTTTAAAACAATTAACAATACCTCTTAAAATTATAAAAAAACTGAAACAAATATATAATATTGATGCTCAAATCAATATCATAGCCTCTTAGAACAATAAGTTAGTTTTTTAAAACTTTAACAAATTATTTGCAAAATTTAAATCATAAACATGTTATCCGATGTTTAAAATGGTAACGTTGTTGACGTTGTTGCTTAAAACTACAATGATGACTAATAAAATTATAACATATGCGGGATAAAACAACAACAGGACAAAAATATTAAATACAAACTAAAATCGTAACCATAATACTTAAAATTATTACACAAACTAATAAAACTACAACAATGAGTCTTAAACTCATAACAAAACTTATTGATCCTACTTTCACCGTAACTAGATAATGCACAAATAAGAGTCCAAAATAACAAAGAATAATAATGTTTAGTACCATCATTACCACCAACGAGTGTCATATTTATTAGCAATAGACATTAGGTAAAGTAAAACCTACACTAGACATACAATTTGTATCTTAGTATACAATAGCAGAATTATAAAACCATGTGACAAAATAAGTGAACCTTAAGCACTTTTTCTCTTTTTTCCCCAATAATAGAGGATATCAGGTAACCTAAATTTGCATCTTCACGATCTATGAGTTTATAGAGCATTCAATACCGAAATCGAAATAAGAAAATGCAATTACTCGAAAATCAATGTGTGAAAAGGAAATGGAATTGAGAAGGAGAATACCGGAAACAAGACGTACCAATTCGAGTTCTCGAAGAACGATTCATGAGATTAACCATGGCTTGTTGCTTGAGTTGAGATCTAGGACTGTTCATCCACTTTGAGAAGCTCCGATCGTATCCGCCATGGCTATGCTCGTGATTTGCGAGTTCGTTGAGCAAATCTAGATGTGACCGTTTGAGCTAAAACCTGAGATTCGCATTTTCTTCTACCAGATCTGAGATGCAACATGCCAGAAGTGAGAGAGAAAGAGAGAATGAAGGAGAAATCTGGTGGTGGGTTTATTGTAGAGAGAGAAAAATAATTGAGTTGTATGTATTTGTATATTAATTTAGGGTATTTATATAAAAACCTTTTGATCGGTTTATAGTGTTTTAATCGATTCTTTATTTTTAAAATTAAATTTTTATATAGATTAGGAAAAAAAAAAATTTACTATACTTACTATTTTACAGGTCAGTGCCGGTTTGATTCATATCGCGGGTCACTGAGTAGGGTCAAATTATTTCGTGGAAATTTATTAGTTTTGATTAGAAACATTACTTTTATAGTTAAGAACATTACCGAAAGAGGTTTGAGTAGGACAACTTTTTACTAAACGCATGACACTTCTTAACATATTGTAAAAGGTATTTTAAATATTATAAATATAAAAATTAGTCTCCAAATTTATCAGATGTTTCGTTTAACTCCACAATACTTCAAATCTTAGAAAATAGTAAAATAAACACTTACAATATCATATGTGAACAAAATATTATATCATTCAAATATTAGTTAACTATGACCACGATTACAAATCTAAAAGAGTATATATTTTTTCTTTGATATCTATATTGTTTATAATTATTTTATAACATTCGAATAATTAAATAATCTAGCATTTCACCAAAATTTTAAAAAAATAGAAAAAATAAATATAAATCGTAATATTTTTTTCTTTGATATCTAGACGGGTTGTTTCGGCTGCCTTATCCGTTTTACCTATTTGTAGGTTTTTTTTAATTTTTCTCAAGTAATAAAAAATGTTAATTGGATGGGTAAAATTTGATTAAATTTGTATTTATTTGTTTATAACATTACTATAAAATTTTAAACATGGTTTTTGAAAATTATAACCACCTTCGTGTTCTTCGATTATGTTTATTTGAAGTTTCGAATAGAAAGATACACGTTAGAGAGTTGAAATGGATAAATAAAAGTATTTTTGGATGAAATTGTATTATTTTAAAGTTAATAGGCTATTTTATAAATTAATATAATATTCATTTTTGAGTTAATTTACAATATGTTAAAAATGTGTCCTGCATTTAGTAAAAGTGCCATGTATTTAAACATTCTTGTTACCTACTTTCGAATTATAATTAAAAACAATTCCAATGAACAAAATGCATATATTCCTTCAATTACACTATGACATATTCAACATTCAGTTATAATAGTCCATCATATTATTGAATGAACATTTTATATAAGCAAAAACATTGATAAAACAAAGTAAGAACATTTGGAATTAAGCCGGTGTTATAATTTGTAGCATCACAAAAATAAGGAGTAACATTACATAAATAACCATAAACATTAACTATATAAAACATAACATTTGTCACATTCAATTACATCATGGTATATTCAATAATCAAATAATATTTTCATTTTCAAGTACAACATGGCAACATGTTCATCACAATAAATGCTCATTTGGAGATTTGTCTTCAAATTCAGTAGTGATTTGTTTTTTCCGCTTGAATTTTTTACCAACTTTTTGTTTTTTGGCCTTTCATTTTTCTGTAGTCAGGGTTAAGACATTTCAGTGCATTATGTTATTTTACTTGGTGCATATGAAGTAGGCATTGGCGTGATTGATGAATCATTTATCACCTGAAACATTGAACAAGATATTATTCATATAGTTTAAAACATTAGTAATATATATATAATAAAATCATAAAAATAAGACATGATACCTGAGAGATTAATGCAAGTAGAACATTACACGTATATGAGTGAGGAACATTGAATACATCACACATTACAAAAATAACGTAGAACATTGTAAATAATACGTAAAAATATTTGACGTAACACTGTATATTTACGAAAACATTACATAAATACGTAAAAAAACATTACACATATAACATACAACATTGTAAAAACAATTAGAACATTGATGTAATATTGTACAATGTAAAATTACGAAAACATTACAGAGATAGATATAGAACATAATACGTATAACGTAGAACATTGTAGACAACACATAACACATTGATGTAGTTGCACTCTGCATATTTACAAAAACATTACACAAGTAATGGAGCACATTTTAGACAACTCATAACACATATTATTAGCACTATGCACGTACATATCACATATAACATACATGTATAAGCCAAAACATTACATATATTAGTTAGAACATTACTATGCGGTTTTTCAGAGCTGTTTTCAGATTTCAACTTCTATTGTGAAAAAAATCATTCAATCAATTAACATTTAAATAAAAACATTGTTGAAACTTACATACAAACATAATTTAAGTAGATCGATGCATAAATAACAAAATCGAAGTAGAAACACCAATTTTCGAGCATATATATAGTCATATACTATTTTTAAGTTAACATCATCAATATAGTCTAGAACATTACAAATATAAGCCAAACCATTACATATATATAATCAAAAATATTTTATCAATGTTGTAAGCGATTTTTAAGATCTGTTTTGAATTTGAACAACAATTGATTAAGATACCAGATCTGAATATAAACATCATCATAATACACATCGATTTCATATAAATCAGAAAAGATTCAACTTTATCATACCTTCATGTAGTTCATTTCATCGATTTCAAACGTGGTTCAATCAATTTTGATAGATTTCGAGAGAAAAAGAAATAGAATACGAGATGAAATTCATCAAAATAATCACCGATTTCATAAAATTTAGGTCGAGATCTAACTTTTCATACCTTTGTGGTGTTATTTTCGGTGAGAGCGACCGCTTTTTTAGTTGTTTCCCGCGAATTTGAGCCTTTTCCGGCGAGTTCAAACTTTTTCGGTGAAATTGAGTGTTTTCTAGTGAGAAAAAGTTTTCTACATAGAGGATTTTGTTTCTAAGTGTTTAGATTTTTGTGAGATTAATGTAGAATGTGGGTTAAAATGTGAATATATATATACCTATTTAGAATGACTCATTTTCTAACTTTTGGTTGTGTTAGTTTAGTATTTAAATTTTTATTTGAGGTGATTGTATAATTAATGATTGTTAGTCTTTTATGAGTTTTCTAAATGTGGTCTCTCCTATAACTCTCTCATTTGTTTTATAGTAATATATTTTTTTAAAATTACACATAATGGGTAAAGTTAATTATTTGAGGTTGAGAGGTAGTATCGGTCCACTTTTTAACTTTTTCACGTTCCAATTGCATTGCTCAAAAGCTAGGTATGGTGAACACTTATATAAAAATTAATTTTGTTATAAAGTATATAATCACTGTTAATTATATAAACATTTTAATTAATAAGATTGATAATTTTTATAAATATATTCAATTTTATATATAAATTATTATGAAGTTGTCTCTCAAGACAGTTATCAAAAAGATTTCAGTTAATTTGTGTAAAATGTGATTTTACCTTAGCGACATAAACAACATAAATGCTTGAACACTTAAGTAGTTAAGTGGAAACAGAATTAGTTTTACACGTAAAACTAATTCTATAATATATATTACACAATAATTATAGTAATATAACAGAAAGGAGTTACATACCTAAAGAACACCGGGTGTCATATAGGGTTTCATATAAATTTTTATTTGAAATAATATATTTTTCTATTGAGAATTTAGAAATTTTTATTTTAATAAGTATGCTTCATATTAATTGTTTGACACTTATTGATAAGTAGTATTGGGTGGAGTGGCATTTACAAGTACAATTTTATTTTGTTGGAATTGAATTGATAGAGTTTTGAGAGGCTAAGATTTTGGAGTTGTTATGGTGATTAGATTGGGGTGGATTTTTGGAGACGTTTTGGAGGCATGAATTGATAGCGAAGAAATGTGGTTTTTGGTGGTTATATTGTAAGCGATGTTAAAGTAGATTTATAATTTATATGTCAGGATTTGTACTGTTAGTGCGTTGGAGCATTTCTCATATTATGTAAATGTTTTACTGTTAATAATATAACTATACTTTTGTTGTTTCAAATAAAAATGTTAATGCAGTTGATGTATAACTATAACCGTATTCGACTTCGACTTGTTTCAAAGTTTTCAATCGTAGCCACATTTTTTAGGACTGGAAAAAAGTTTTAGAATTTAGTGAGTGATTACTTGAGTGAACAAGCATATCTGGAGTGTTATGGAAAAGTTAATGTCTTAATTTAATTATTGATTGTGACTACTTTGATTTCATCGATCGAAAAAGATTGTTTCACCATACAAGTAAAAATCAATTTAGATGGTGACCTATATATCAAATGATTATTACAAATTTAAATCTTTATCGTAAATTTCACATAAGATTTCAACAGTTCGAGTCTGACTTTACCATATAAGTATTTAATTAACAAATAATAACTCGTAGAAATTTAAGCTCTCCTATATTCAATTGCAATATGTTTACTTTTTTGAAACGGCTAAAAAATTTATTAATAAAGAGCCAAGAGCACAAATAATGCTCTCAACGAACAATTATAGAGGAAAATGAAATACATCACCCAAACCATGGGACAAGTTCTATACCACGACTATATAATCAACCAACAACTTACAATCGAAATTTTACACACCCAAACCATATCCCAAAACCCATAGATTCTCACCATGCACAACAAACATCTTATTCTCCAAACCACTCCTGTCTTCACCACCAAAGCTGAATCTCAACCACACGGACAGTTGCATACTAGGATAAAATTCTCCGTCAATTCATGAGGTACACCGGTAGTGTATCTTTTACCAAAGTTCACTCTTTTGGGCGCGTTGGTTTGGTGTATGCATCCATCAACGCCCACGACACAACATTCGTTTTTTGGATAGTATTTGGACACACCCAACACGACGACGATGATGACGAGCATCACAGATCACTCCGGGTCTGAGTCCCGGGACTCATCAGAGTATACAAGATACTCCTCTCACCGAGACGCAATCACAAGGATAACAGCAAAATGCGAAATAACCTCAAGATATTGAAGATTAAATCCCACTGGTTTAATCCCTTGAGCCCCCAAGATATTGAAAAGTAAATCACGGTAGTTTAGTTACTTGAGTTGAAGTCACGTGACTCATGAGAGTATACAAGATACTCCTCTCAACCGTGACACAAGATTATATTTTATTCCCGAGCCATTACTATATTCAATTGCAATTATCTCAACTGATTTGAATTAAACTAAACTGAACTGAATAGAATGAATTTGCATATGAAGAGAACAAAGTCTTAATCTTACGCTAAAAAGTCCTTAAATCATATGCATATTATAAGTATCTTTAAAGTCAAACACCTAAACATAATTGTATCAGTTTTGAGGAGAAATTTAATTTATTTAATTTTTCATATTGAAAAGAATATATTTATGATTAAAGTTCAGACTCAATCCCCAATAATGAAAATTAAAAAAAAGTAGTCTCCTGGGCAGCTTAGTCTCCCAAGGATTTCCAAGTAGCGGCTTGCATTTTTCCACTTCCTCATGGGCTTCTTGGGGTGGATTTTCCGCATCAGTAACCTAAATATATATATCTTAGGAATCAATCTCAACAGTCAATTGAGGAATTTGTCGTTCCTAAGCCACCTCTAGTCCTTTTAGTAGGCTTTTAAGATCAATGTCATTAACAGTATGATGCTCAATTGTCTCATCCCCTTTCAGAAAATGGTTCGTGACATTATTGAGATCACGTTTTGTAAGTACGGTGGAGTCTA
The DNA here is from genome assembly GCA_036897095.1 of Plantago elongata. Taxonomy (NCBI): domain Eukaryota; kingdom Viridiplantae; phylum Streptophyta; class Magnoliopsida; order Lamiales; family Plantaginaceae; genus Plantago; species Plantago elongata. The sequence goes on from JAYMSP010002977.1 coordinate 18,435, forward strand.
CCAATCTGAAGCAGAAGGTTGCATTGTTAGTGTTGGAAAAAGAGTTGAGATACTTGTTCCTTCATTGTTTTATCTTCTACCATTTCCACGGCTTCTTCAAAGCTCTCGATAAATGACATTAAGCACTCACTTCAGGATTGAATGGTTTCAGATAGGTAGCTCACTCGACGAACTCTATCTTGCAAGTTCTCAAACCTCTTGGTGAATTGTTCCAAGAGTTTGTTGTAGCATAATATAGAGCTAGGCATAAGGTTCTTCTAGTTGTGCTTGTGCCTTTACATTATCAAGGACTCACATACCTCTCAAAGAAACCTCAAAACGGAACATATGATCTATGGGACAAGAGTTGCCATGATATCATTCCTTGAAAGAAGGGGGTACTGCTTCCAAGTTCCAATTCTTCTTGTTGCATTACCAAACACAAGAAATATAGGTCTCATTCATAATGATTGGTGTCCTTATCCATGGTTAGACTTTTCAACTAGTCTGCTCCACCTGCAGGACCCTTCCGTGTCCACGCACCCGCTTCCTTATTCTATGTGCCATTCGTGGTCTGAATCCCGATATTCCTCCTTACAGACTTTTACCTAGTTCTTTCCCTTGTGTCTTCCCTCCTCATGTCATCATGCCTTTCGTCCCCTTCTATAACATACATACATACATACATACATACATACATGCATACATACATACATACATATGTGTGTGTGTGTCCCTTGAATTAAATTATGGGAAGGTCGGGACGGGGTGGTTCCCTATGTAGTTATGATATGTGTCCTCTTACTCCTGCTATCGGTCATTCAGAGGACTCATCGTATGTTCATTGTCAATAGTGTTGGTCTATTTTATAAACGTGGGATGGAGTGGGTCATCCCAGTTCCTGCTGCCAACTTCCCCACCCCCACCCCCCTCCAATAGTCATTATGTTTCCCCTTTTTCTTCCCGCGTGATTCTTGCATACTGATGATGTTTCTCAGATGCTCTTGGTCCCTTCTGATCAGGGCACGGGTGTTCCCTTGGTGCGCTACAAAGTGGCCGGTGTTTCTAGATTGTGGTGACCCCCTTGAGTCTACCACATGGTCAATGGGTTCATGGGCTTGCTGAACATGAATAGGTAGGACCATGATATTTTGTTCTAGAGACGTTAGGATGGAGCAAGGTTATGCGGGGCCAACTCAATCTCGATCGTGGTACGAGCCTAAAGGGTAGTCAGCAAGTATTGCACTTGTACCTCTGTGAACCCGAATAACGAGGGGTCGGTCAAGGTGAGTGGACGGATCGCTACTAGGTTGCTTGCAATTGTGACATTCTGAGAAAATAATTGCTAATGTAATTGCAATAGTCATATGAGTATGTTTCAAACCTCTTACATGTGAAGAACTAGTTATTTGATACTAGTATGCTACTTTTCTACATGCTAAAGCTAATTGTGCAATCTCAATTTTAATATGGAAAGTAGTATCAAACACCTTGATATTGATAGGACTCTGCATTACATCCATAATTATATAAATCTGGATCAAACATACTTTATCATTTTTACTATCTCGATTATTGAGAATTTCACGCAAACTGTAAAGTAGGAGACTAATATAATCTTTTCTTTTAACTATGTGATAAACCAAGTGTACACTTAAGTATCCTAAAATCATATGCAGATTAAACATAGTTGTGCAAAATTCGCCAATAACAAAATGCTTACAAAACAACGTCTTCAACACAAATGTTCACATTTATGCTTTAGTGTCAACCCAAGGAGGTTCTTGGTCCAAAGAAGACGCGACATGTAATTATTACTTTCACGTCTAGGCTTTATTTGCCAAGACACTTACAAACTCGCGAAGATGATAAATACACTCAACACTTTCAATACACTCGAATTTGAAGACCGGGGTGAAAAGAAAATCAAAGGACTCAAACAGGACATCTACATGAAGACAGTAGGTCAATAACCTCGGACGCCCTAAAAAAGGACATCTACTTAAAGACTGGGTTGACTAATCTCGGACGCCCTAAAAATTGACATCTACATGAAGACTGAGGTGAAATTCCTCGGACACCCTCAAAAGGGACATCTAATCAAAGACTGAGGTGAATGTTTTATAAATAAAAATGTCGAATTTCCTTGAAAGAGCCATCTATTTGATGACTAATGTGAAAAAACTCAGACGCCCAAAAAGGGCCATTTACTTGAATACCGAGGTGGAAAAAGACCTCGTATGCCCTCAAAAAAAAAATCCATCTAATTGAAGTGTGAAGTTTAAAAAAAACTCGTACACCCTCAATGGGCTATTTATTTAAAGATCGAGATGCGAAAAACCTCGGACGCCCTCAATAGGGCCATTTTTTTGAAGATCGAGGTGAACGTTGGTGCCCTCAAAAGGGCCATCTAATTGAAGACCTAGGTGAAAAACCTTGGATGCCACATTTATTTGAAGACAATGAGTTAAAAAAACCTAGGACGCTCTCAAGCAATCCATATATTTGAAGACCATGGTGAAAAAAAACCACGAACATCCATCTATTGAAGATTGGGGTGGACAAAAAGTGAGACCCCCTTAAAATTAAAGGGTCAATTATTTCACAACCAAGGGATACAAATCCTATTATTAAATGTAGGCAAGAAAGATGGATAAATAACTCCAACACTAGACAAAAATAAAGATCGACCGAAGGGATACAAACCCTTTGTATCAAATGCAGGTGAGAAGATTGGATAATTGTCAACACTCGACCGTAATAAAAATTGACTGAAGGGATACGAACCTTGAATTAAATGTCGGCAAGAAGATTGTATAAAACAAGCAACACCGACCGGATAAAATTTGACCAAAGGGGTACAACCCTCAAATCGAATGTAGATGAGAATATTGGACTAAAAACAACACTAGATCAGAATAAATATCAATTGAAGGGTTACTTAGATTGAATGTAGGTGAGAAGATTGGATGGAGAAATCAGCACTCGACCGAAATGAAATCGACAGAAGTGGTAAGAATCCTTGGATTGAACATAGACAAGAACATTGGATTGAAAACTATCGCTTAATCGGATTGAATGATTTGATAAGACATTTAAGAACCTTTTTATCAAAATAATAATTTCATTACCATGTCATGCCTCTTATGGAGAGATAAAACCCTATGAGATTATGGGGTGGTTAGAAGATGAAATTGATATGTTAAAAGTTATGTTGATGAAAGATGAATACAACTACTCTATAGAGTTACTCAGCTATCTCTATTATATAGGGGGGG
>JAYMSP010002978.1:0-21684 GCA_036897095.1 Plantago elongata
CCTTTCTAAAGTCTAGCATTCTCCTTGACTCGTTGATGTCATATATTCAGAGAGGTGTAACGTGCCAAATGCACTATACAATATGCTTTCTGAACATAGTCTATCTGAGGAGACTAATCCATTGTGTATTCATTAAACGTGCGCAATCTTCAGTCTTCAAATCTTCGATTAAACTCCGTTGCTAGGATCCTTCTTCATTGCCTTTTCAAAATATAAAATTACATTCAGAGACCTAAAAAATTCTAATACAAGTACAACTAGATTAACATACTAAGTGGTTTCCTTTTTACAATGTTCAAGTGAACCGAGAGTACTATCACATTTCTGTACTAAAGATAAGTCACACGGTAATTGATCAAAAATACTAAATGATATTCCTAACAAAACAAAAAATAAAATAAATAAATAAAAATATTATGACGTGACGACGACGCGTGACATCTGCAGCAAAAACACACGACGCCGCGTTTTCATGTCATGACAATGCATCATCGCGTGTTATCATTGGTGGTGGTCTAAGTTATTTGAACACCACATTTCGATATTAAACTCCTTTGGAGAATTGCAATGCAATCTGTCTGAATCTTATAAAGCCAAGTACTTCTGGTGTGCAATGTTGCATATCTTTTGGCTAAAATAGGAAGTGAAGTCCAAGAACTTTTTGAATCTTTGGGTTGTTCTAATTCTCGTCCTCTGTTAATCTTAGGAGTAGTCTGGTAATTTAGTATTTATGAGTGGCTTGGTATGTATATTGATCATGATCGGAACAAAGTAACTTTGCATATGGTTCCACACACGCAGTGAAAACAATGTATCTTTTGCGTAGCTAATGAAGTTTCTAGTTCTGTCAAAAAAAAAAAAAAAAGAAAAAAAAAAGGGTCATGTACGAGATATATATGAATATGATAATTGTACAACTGCCATAACATTCTCTTCCACGTATATGGTGTGAGACCCAAGTGTGGTGGGTGCATTAAGGGTGTGTAGAATCGCATAAGCCACAGTTGTGGATTGAAATACAGGAACGTTTCACTTATTCACCAAAACAACAGATGTACATTATTTACTTCTGTAGTTTAACTAGTAACAAAAGTGTGGTTGCTAACTCCTTAAGAGTGTTGGAACAAGCCTGCTGTATGATTGAATCCACAAGATACTTGTAATGCTTTGATGTTCTTCCTGAGATCCAGTAACATAGGTTCAATATAGTCGAGATCGTCACCATGACCCTACATATATCAGTTAAATTAGTTCATTTATGCGATTAAAAAGATAAAAAAGTTATACAAAAATTACGCAAGCTTTGATATTATTGATGGATAATTTAACCTCACATAGTGTGCTAACCATCATAGCTAATATTAACTTTTGAAAATTGTAAAACTCTGCAACAGAAAAATGGCAGATGAAGAGCTAACCAATTGTCCTCCTGGAGAATGCCCGTCTTCTTTGAATGTTCCATTTGAACCACCCCAGCCCCATGTGTAGATATTGTCTCCTGAAAGTCAGAATTAAATAACAATCATTTCCTTTTGCTCTACCAAGAGGCTTTCTTTTGCATTAGATAGGTTCAAGTCCTAGCCCAGTACAAAGATAGGCAGCGGAGAATGGACCGACTGGCCTTAAGCTTCCCAGACAGATCACCTGACTAATGACAAAGCGGGAACAAGTCCTGAGGGATTCTCATGTTGTAAACTTTCTTGTAACTATAATGAAAGTACAGTCGTGTTTGTTTGATATCAGAGCCAAATGAGTTTGAATTGGAGACCCCAACATACGATAAGGCATCAGATGTATGAAATTGAAGGAAGCTAGAATACAATGCATGTGTTTAACTTTTCTATTCTAATGTTCTGTTGTATTCTGTGAAGTTTATCTTCTGAATTTGGAGGAAGCTAGTTAGCTCCCTTTTCGTGTTACTAATTAGTTATTACCAATCAGGACAAAATATATTACTGCACAATATCAAAGATGATGACAAGTACCTACATAGTAGTATAACTTTGTTTTCATTTTTAATGTACAAGTAATTCGTATAGATAACTAAAATCATAAGGTTATGCTTTCGCGTTTAATCTACAAGTAATTCGTATAGATAACTAAAAATCTTAAGGTTTGGTTTTCGTGTTCATGGATCCTACGTGTTAGTTTTCTGTGTAGTGCTGTGAGCTAGATCATTCACCTTATTCTTGTACAGAACAGTAGGCATTTGCATAACTGGATGCTCTAGTGTGTAATCTGATGAAATTTCCTGAAAATCTTCAAACCCAAGGTATAGTCCCAATAGGCTTCTATAGAAGAAGGCTAGTAAAAAATCTGAATGAAGTCCATCCCATCATCAGGACTTAAGAAGATAGGCGATGGCTAAAAGTCACTCTTTCTGTTTCTATGGATTCTGCATTTCATTCCCGTTATCAAGCCATAGGTGAATCGATGACTAGCTTAATTGCAAACTATTTAATTCAAAACTCTATTTTCTTCAGGACTTGGGATTTCAAAACCAAATACAGTGAGAGGATTCAAATCCATTCATTTTTTCAGAAACCAGCTAATCAATGAATTTGGAGTATTCTCTAATTAGCTAGGTTCTGACCTCTCTAAGATGAGGGAGTACACAGCCAGAGTCCTTCCAGTTCGGGAAGGGGAGAACGAAGAAGTAAAGAGTTCGTCAAACCTCTCAAGAAAAAATACAAAAAAGCATCTCTTTATTATGCACTTACTTGGCCATGATCGCAAGCAAAATATATCATTCTTTCGAAGGTATGAGATGATGAGGCGTTTTTTTTTTTTGCGTTGTTGTCTTTCCTTTTGGGAGGAGAATCACTCACACCTCACCCCAAAGTTCTTTCATATTGGTTTTTTGTATGCGGAGTACACTTGTTTTTGTTTTCACCTCCGAACTTCGTTGTTTCGAGAAGTAAATGTGAAACAACTGGACCCTGACTAAGGCTTTCCCAATTGAAAACTGAATTTCATCTTCTTCTCCTGTCAGCTAGGACTCTTGGGCAAGGCACATACTACACACTACACTGACATGAGATATATTATATCATGTGGTCACTTGGTTTAGGTTAGACAATTTTTGGAATGGAACTTGTGACGTGCATAAAAAGAAGAAATAAATCTAGTAAAAGACGAAAAAAGAACAGCAACGTTTTTCTAGACCAATTATAATGTAGATTATTACCAGAAATTGCTGCAGTATGCTTCCAACCACAGGACACCTGTTACAAAAATTAAGAACAAATAGAGGAAATCCATGTTTAGGTAATAGTATATAAAACTTTAAATGAAAAGCAACATCCGAGTGTATATATTATCATATCTTAGTAATCTGGCAAAACTAATAAAAATGGTAGTGTACAGAGAAATTCCCCTGTGAGCAAATACATTTACTATGACTACGTACCTTGCTAACAGGTTCCCTCAAAAATGGGCCTTCCACTCTTTCAGGTGAATAAGAGATATTTGTCGAGCTACAAATAACATGTTAACCAATTATCTACCAGTTGCATACAGAAAATGAGAAGAATTTTACAAACACTGCAAGAATATACCCAATGCCAAGGCAGCCATTCTCATTAGTCCCCCACGTGTATAGTTCTCCACCACCTACATGCACGAGTCTTATATCAGAATCAACTTTCGACTGGAAACAAGAGAGTCCAACCAAACAAAAATCATATACTACTCCCATGCCCCATTTGTTCAAGCCATTTGCATTTGTTACTAATGTGAATTTAGAGAAGTGTATGCATTGTGGGTTGTGGCACATCAATGAAATAGATGTTAGACTTGCTCATTACTGCAAATTTAGCATGAAAACTTAAAATGTTTGAGAGGTGTGGAGTTAAACAATAGAGGTACTTATCAAGCAATTGATATATCAAGCCCCTAAAAGAGATTATATTCTGGGAGAAACATCAACAGATGGTCTAAACATGGGATAAAGAAGTATTTTTATAGAGTATGGTACAATGTCAAACAGCATTGTTTCCCGACGAATAGCTCGTCATGAAAACTGAACCATGAATTTCATAATAGAAAATTTCATAAACCAGGGTTTTATTTAAAGTGTAAAGGGGAAAGAAAAGAAACACCAGGAAGCATTACAGATAGGAATGATTTTCCCGCAAGCTTGAGTATCTAGAATCTAGATCATGCATAAAGACTCTACAACAGGCAGACACAAGATTAATAACTGGTTAGCTTCATATATTAGACATTGCATATCAAGAATGTACATACATGTGCATGGAAATAAATGCTAGAATATGCAAAATAAGCAGGAACAGAAGCTCATAGAAAGAGGCAGAAATGAAATAATATGGTTTCATGTGACAAAGTTATCTATAGACAGCACCATCATTTTCTTCCAAAATTCTTTAGTTTCTATTACTCAACACATACGTGCTGCAGATTTCATTAGAGTCTACCAGGAACTTTCGGCTCAAGCAATGTTGTCTCCGAAGTTTTATAGTTCGAAGTGAAGTACTTGCCAAATCTCTGAATTCTTGAAAAGTGGGGCATGTAGAAGTATCAATGGATGTAAAATTACCTGTAATAATGCAGGTATGATAACCACCACATGCAACTCCTCCTGCAAATGGCAGTGTGTTGATTGTGGATGGTGTAGTGACACTCTTAGCTTTGCCGAAACCCTGAAACAATAAATTGGCCGTGTGTAGTATTAGCTTATAAACTCAATGAGCTTATTTTCAAATAGGCTTTTTACGTGAATGCCTAACTGGTGGCTTATAAGCTAGCTAATTTGATAAGCTACATATGTAGCTCATGTTTTTAAAAATTTAGTACTATATTTAGCAAATCAACTAGTTTATCAAATAATAACTTTCCTCAACACATCCATAAAAAATTAGAAATGAACTAGTTTAGCTAGTAGTTTATCAGCTACAGACTAGCTAAACAAATGCCCGATTGTCAATCAAGAGAAATCTTTGGGATATTGTTACCTTGTTATTATTACTATGTAATTCAGGAGGATTCCCATCTCAGCGAAGATTATAGAGATCCTACGAATCTACCATACTTAGTATTTCTTTTCATAGCTGTACTCTGATTCTATACAATGCAGCATACAAACCAAGGAGAGGATCCTGGTCATTCTTCAATTATTCTTGCAGAAACTTCATGCAACCCGATCAAAAACTGCAATCATAGTCTAGTATAAAATACAATAAAATAATTGAAAAGAAAGAATTATGTGTTACCCATTTTCCTAACTCCCATTCACCAAAGAAATATAGAGATCCATTTTCTGTGAAACTCAAACAAATGACAATCAACAATAAGGCGTAGTGGATTTAATATAAAATGGACCTTGCTTATAATAAAAGCCATGTACCAGAAATACAGGCAGACTGCAACATTCCAGCAGAAACACTTTTGACCTAAATTTCATAAGTCAATATATAGAACTGTCAAATTGTTGTAACAACAGGCCTAACATGCTAGAAGTAATATATGGCCTCAAGATAAAGATGATAAACCCATTTAAAAAGTATTAATATACAGTACCTTCACTCCCTCCAGGGCCTTAATAATCCTTGGAGTATATTCGCTGCAATTTTTTACAGCTACACAAAATAAATATCTAACACAGAATAGTGAAACTGAAACTGAAACTGAAATGAGTACAAGATAAGATAATTGCACACCAACTGGATATAATGGAATTTAATTATTTTGCAAAATAAACAAATGAACCTTATGGTAATTCAGAATAGTTGGTAGGTTGAATTAAATAAGACTAGGTCAATGACGCATAAAACCTGGTATCAACCCATTCTGTTAAATCTGTTCCCTTCTCTTTTTCTTCAGGTAACGTGAATATATTGTCAGAAATCCACCCCCCCCCCCCCCCCCCCCCCCCACCCCCACCACCCACACACCCCCGAAACAAAAAAAAATCAAGTTGATGAGTGTGATTCTGATTCCAAGTTTTAAATAACTAACAAAACATAAGGCTAAGCACCTGCTGCTTGTTTGAAATCCAAAAAAGGTTGACTCATGCCCATGACCAAGTCTCCCAGCATCTCCTCCACCCCAACTCAATACCTCACCCTTCTCTGACCATCATATATGGAAATGAATAAAAACGTAAGGTGGATGACATGATCATGGTGCTATAACTGATAAAAGAATGTGAAATGAAAATGCATAAATTCCAGGAAAGAAATATTCTTCCAGGTGCACTTTTCAGACCTGTAACAGCAATTGAGTGTTCAGATCCTAAAGATGCCATCTTTATGATGAGTCCCTCCAAGCTTACAACCTTACTGGGAACAGGAATTACTTTTCCTGCTTCTGCAAATCGGTACCAGAACAGAGCAACAAATACATTAAGTGCAACTCCATCAATAAAATGATTTATCAAACCAAATGAGAAATGCCAGATGACAGTCGTGTTCAAATTATTGCAGAACATTCTCTTTGGTTCTGATATAATCCATATCATTATTAATGAAAGTATCTCACAACCATAACTCTTTTTTCTGTCACACATAATAATAGAAGACACCAACTAGTTTTCATAAAATGCAAATGCCCGGTTAACTGCTAGCTCTGTCGGAACACAGCGAGAATTGACTAAAGTGTTCTCCACCAATCATTATTTTCTCCCAGACTAGATGTGGAATGGGGCTTTCCACAACCCAACTCAGAGGAATTTTTGTCAACAGATTAATAAGATGTTGATTTATATAGACAGGCATAGAAAGGCTAAACATAAATTGGACTTGTTCCTGGTAAAGAAAAAGAGCAAACCATTATATTAACTGAAAGTATATAGTAAAAAGTTTTTACTTTTTCCGAGACCAAGCTGTCCGTTTGCGTTCTTTCCCCATATATACAGATCTCCATCCACTTCAAAAACAGGAAAAAATTGGCAGTATGAGATAAAAATGACAGAGAATATAAAGCTCTATGTATCTTTTTTTTTTTTTCAGATACAATATTACAATCATAATACATTGAACAAATTCATCATCAATTAATTTCTAATCACCACCTTTCATTTATTCTCTATACAGAGAAACTAATCACCCATTTCGGGGAATCAAAAGCGTGACCTCGTGGGTATGGGTTGTCTCAACTTGACACTTGGCTACAAACGCTTTGACTAAAGCTCTATGTATCAAAGTATCTAATATCGTAAATTTCATTGATAATAAATAAACAAGCTATAGAAGAGAGCAAAAGATTCCATCAAGACTTCCACTACTTACGCACAGATGCACACAAGGCATTAAAAATAAATTAACATAAAGATAGACCAAATAGGATGTGAAGGGGATGTCCTAAATGAAGGGCAGTCCCAGAGACCTTCTAAAAGTTGAAAGCACAACATTTTATAGACAGTCTGCATAGTACACATCGAAACGGAACAAAATTATATTCCACGAAAACTCATAAAAAGCAAGCAAACCGAAAGCATAGTTGGGAAGATATTCATAATTCCAAATACTCAACGAAAGGACCAATATGCAGCATAAAGCTTGCAAAAAAAAAAAAAAAAGTTCAAACCTGTAATAGCAGCAGAATGATGATAACCAGCTGAAATCTTGATACTTTCCTTTGGAACTCCCAGAACCCGAACAGGAGCCTGAAATAGTCATTGTATGTCAGAACCTATCCTTGAACAATTAAAATGTATTCCACATAGTTAATAAAGTATTCAGTAATGGGATATCAACAGAAGTGACGGATACAGACTACTACAAACATGATGTGGAACAATGAAAAAGGTATTGCGAAAGAAATTCCAACAAATCAATCATTAATTTGACCAGAATGCTATTGAATTTCACCAAGTTAGCAATCAGGAACCAAAGCATAATGCAATAATGAAAATGCACCCACAGACTTCTGCATCAAAGAAGTACACAACTATAAAACTCAAGAATGCCTTTCACAGGAGGACCTATGTATCATCAAACAGGCAAAATTAAATGAATAGATAAAAAGGAGGAGTTCTATATGAAGAAAAAAATGAGTAAAAGAAAAAATTTAGAGCTCTAATAACATGAGACAGCCCAAATAACAGCACATCCAAAAGGAAAGAGCGAAGTATTGCAAGGATGAGATAGCATACAGTTGTATAATTTTCAGAATCTGAAATGCCTAGCTGTCCAAAGTCATTGAGTCCAGTGGCATATACTTCTCCATTTTCTGCCAACGCAGAGTAATTACTTTATGTACCTCTGAATAAAGCAAGAAGATTTGAATTACTATATGCTGAAATTAAACTTTTCACATTAGTCATTTGTATAATATGAAGCATCATCTAAAATAGATATGCTCAAAAGGAATTAAGCCGATGGATTGACTTAACTAGTCGTAGAGATTGTGCACTGAATATACAGGACAAAAAAGTGCTAGCAGCAACATCTACTCATTTTACTGAAAATGCATCAATTAGTGCTCAATGCACTAGCAATGGCTCTAACTCGTTATCCCCACCATTCTACAATAATTGCTTGCTGTCAAAACAAGCAGATATAGATTACTGTTACTTAAAAGTAATATAGACACTCTGACTTCACACCTCCTCCAACAAGGAAGAAACATATCATGTTGCAAGCTATGTGGCATGGATTCGTCACCGGGATACTTAGGCATATGGCTCTCCCATTAATTAGGCACACTCAAAATTCCTTATCACAGACAACCTGAACCACTTAACGAATTCAAAATATGAACAAACCACCCAAATTGCTTCAGTATAAGTCAGATTATTGGTCTTCTGTTAATCCCCACATACTAAGGAGTAGCAATTCATTCATCACATTCAATATCAGATGAAAACTTCAACTAAAGTATCAATAGCCAGATGTCACCGTATCGAAAACTAACTGAGTAATGAAACTACTACATATGATGAGAACCTAGATAACTACTAGGATGATGAGTAATCCTATTTACCAGTGAGAAAAAGCGTGTGAGCACCACCAGAAGCAACCTCTTTCAAACTCTGATTACCAAAAGCAGATGGAGGAATTGGCTTAGGCCTCCAGTGGGAGTGCAAATTGCCCAATCCCAACCTCCCAAAATCCCCATTTCCCCATAAGGCAGCAAATGTCTTCCCTCCACTAAATTCATCAAAAGACTCGGTTTTGTCAGAAACCCACCTCCTAAAACACGATGCAAAGGCTAATCTTGCTTTCTTGTCTGTCAAGTCAGGTGCTTGGACAAGTTTTCTGAAACAAGCGTGAGTTCTTGATAACGCCATCAGTTGAATTCCGAATAAACCCAAATAGGCTAACTAGGCTTCATGTGAAATTAACAAGAGTTGTTGATTTTGATCTTATGATGATTCTGGAAGAGGTTCAATTCGAGGTATTGCTGGCTCATCATGTATTTGGTTGGAGATGAATTTGATGGCTTGGAATAGCGCAACGTAAGGCATTTTCTTTTATCGACGTTGCTGGCATTTGACGAGACTAATCCCGACCCACACATCCTGTTCAATGTGTCGGTTTGTGATCGGTTAAACTTTCACGGTCCTCTACATGTATCGGGCTCGTTAATTAGTAGTGGACGAACTGCTACGGATTCATTATAAGTTGCATTAAATCCGACCAATATGTAATGTAGTCGATTCCCTTCCTATTCACTTTTAGAGTCTGATTGTCATGGCACTCAAATGTCCATTTAGAAGAGATTTTGGTGAAATTGTATTTGGAATGAAATTGAAATGGGATATTTAAAGTGTATTTAAGGCCAAGTCACTGTTCATCGAGCAAAATCGAGCGATTTAAATGCTATGTCAATCAACCCTTTAGTCTTTTTCAAATGGATTCTTTCTCCAATCCCAATAAATATAGAGATGTGCAGCTGGAAAAAGTTAATTGTTATAATTTATATCAGGTTAGTGGGTTGGACCCGTGTATTGATAGTTTGATATAGGATCAAGTTTATGCCAAATCAGAACCCAACACACAATTATTATTAAATGGGTTTTCGGATACAGGTCGAGTTTGGTTAAACTCAAACCCATTTAAAAGCTTAGACCCACATTGATATCAATGTGTATCATAGAATACATGTATAATTAACTACCTTATCTGACTCGAGTGAAAATGATAACAATGATTGAGAAACTCTATTAATTTTATCCAATAAATTTGTTGTGGATTTAAATACACGTTAAAATTTACACCTATATAGATAAATCAATATTTACTAATATAATTAGTAATACTAGTGAAGCAAAGAAAAGCAAGAGAGAATGTTTAAGAAAATGCAAACAAACATTTTATTTTTTATTTTATTTTTATATAGTATTATAATTATAATAGTTGAATAAGGACGAATTTATCATTCGACTCTAAACTATAATCGCCACCATTTTTTATAAATGAAATATGATCACCCATTTTAAGAAATCAAACGTTATGGTTATAGGTGTATCAGTTTGTCAAATGATTTAACTGTCAACATCTTATTTGCTCAATTCAATTATTTTGTTTTTAGGGTTGGGAAAATTAGGTCTGATTTCGATTCAATTTGCTCGAGGTGAAAAGAATTGATGGATTGGGAAGTCTTCCTTTACTAACAAAAGAACCACGCTCTCCCGACTTAAGTACCCATTCTAACTGTATCTTTTTTGTTTCACTTTGATTTAAAAAGGAGACATAAGCCAGTTGATCGGTGCAGAGTGACATCTTCATATCTTGGCCATCCATTTGAAGATCGACGGACAGATCACAGATGATAGATAGGTACAAACACAATGTCTTGTACATTTAATAATTTTTCGGCTTCTTTCTACTAGAGTTCAGGGTTACAGCATTGTACTAGTTAGTATAAATACGGGCTCAACTCAGCAGTAGTAATTGTTTTGATTCACGCTGAGAATCAATGGAAACTTCTTCTTCTTCTCTATTTGTGTGTTTCTTGTTAAACTCTGATTTTTCACAGTTTCAATTGATCGATTGGGAGCGCCAACTGAGACAAATTGAGTAAGTTATAATCAGATTTTATTCATAACGATTTCTGATAACTGCTATGGATATTGGTTATAGTAGCTTAGCTTCAATGGAAAAGGAAGCAGATTTTTTTGTTAATGCTTGTCACTTGCTTCTCTGGCATTATCACTGGCCATCTAATTATACATTACACTTGTCTTCTGTAGATTAAGATTCAATTGTAAATTTGGGAAATCAAGAATCCATACCTTCAAATTTGTTTCAATTCGTCTACTCTAAAATGACATTAAAAACTATATATTATAATACAAAATATAATGTTTCTAGTATTTTTGGGATTTTACAAAATTAAATTCCAAAATAAAATTGCTAGATCATTTTTATAATATGTAGAATTAAATCAAATGATGTCGTATGAGTCAACGTGGAAGAAATCGCGTAAATTAGGCTTTGTATGATGAAAGTAGACTGCGTACGACGAAATTGGACTTCGTACGATCAAATTGGACTGTGTATGGCAAATTGGGCCAGGAGTAGTGGGCCAGGATTGTTGGACCAGACCACAGGCCTCCTACTCCCATGCTTCTAAAAGCTCTTCTCCCACTTATAAATAGAGGTCCTCCCCTCTTCATTTCACTACTACCAACACTACTCACAACACACATTCACAAGCATCAAGAAGAGCACAAGCACTCCCGAGCAAGAGCAGCAATCGTCTTCGTCTTCGAGCATCGCCGCCTTCGTCTTCGAGCATCGTCGCCATCTACCTCCCGAGATCCGCCTCGGAGTCCGATCAAATTGTCAAGCAGTTTATCATCAAGAAGTAGTCACCGTTCGATCCAAGATCAAGCCTAAAAGCCCTTGGAGAAACGTTACTGGAAGATCAACTATTGTCAAAGCAAGATCAAAGCCAAAAGCTCAGCTCAAGTCCGATCAGCCTTCTTGAAGCTCTTTGCCAAGTTCAAAGCCAAAGACCATCGTCGATTCAAGATCAAGCTCAAAAGCCCTTGAAGAAACGTTTTCGGCCAAGCAGACTTCCTCTAAAGAAGATCAAAGGCCAAATCATGCGACGATCGAGAAGTACTCTTCGAAGAGTTCGTCAAATCTCCAAGAAGATCATCATCGCTCGCCTAAACATCAACAAGTTCGTCAGTTCGATCCGAGATCGAGCCAAGAAGCCCTCGCATCGACGTTCGCCCGACTTTGAAGTCGTAAATCTTAAACCGAAGAATTTGAAGATCCAAGTTCGTCATCTTAGGAAACTAGAATCAGAGGATTAGACTAGAGAATTGTACCCCGCATTAAACAAGTTCATCAAATCATCATTTGTGCAATTTTACTTGCTACAGTAAGCATAATGTCATTCAATTGAGGAGTTTCTCTAGAGTTTTCTTACCGGTAATTCTTGAATTCATGGTGATTGAAGTTGATGAAGTCGAAGTCGATTGAAGAGTTTCTGATTTTGTTTCTGCAATTGGGGAATTCTATATAGCGTAGAGATTTAAGTTCCTTCTTCTTTGTATATCGGATTTTCCCATTAAGTTTTATACTGATGAGTGTTGTGTATAGAAACGGGTATTTTTGTTAAATATATTTTGCCAGGGGTAATTTGGTAATTTCATGTTGAAATTTGAGTGGCCTCAATTGAGGCATCTCGAGTATGAATGGGCTCGCCCCAACTCTTCGAGGTTGGGTCTTTGGTCGGGTTGGATTTTGAACGGGTTGGGTAGTAAACAGGTACGGGTACAAAATCCAACTCGAATCCGTACTTAAATATATTATTGTATTGATGTGGGTTAGTTTGGGTTGGGTTCCCATCCATTTATAAGATTATGTGTGTGTTAAAGATCACGCCTTCGTGTGCGATTTGGTCTGTATGGGTATGATTGTTATTTTCTGAGTTAAGTATGATATATGGGTTTGACGTATGTGAGGCTTCTTTGGTTTAACGTCTTGGTCTAATCTTCTAGACATGTGTGGTTATTCCAACATGCTTGAATCTGCTAGTGAAAAGTAGTTTGCTCATGTGGTTATCTCTTTTATTTAGGTCTTGCATTTTCAATTAAATGCTCTCATATGATACGTGGTCCGAATTTCTAATCTTAAGAGTTATTGAATTTTTACTAATCGATATCCTTATCCAGGAACTTTATACTCTGAAATTGAAGGAAGATTTTAAAGGTGAGTGTTCATAAAACCATTTTGGAAAACCTGAAAGTACTTGCCCTTTATATATATGTATTGCATCAAAGATATTTCCAACTCATGCTCTTTTAAATATTGCATCGAAGCTACTTTCACATGCTTCGATTTATGCACGAAAGATTGATTTGAAAATACATATCTATATATTATTGATTTGATTGATTGATTGATTGGTTGGTTGGTTGGTTGGTTGGTTGATCGGACGAACGAATTACTCACAATTGTGGTGGATGTTTCTGAGTAGATAACTTGGGCGGTTGTGTATGTTGAGTTATTCATTAGGTTCCTCTAATTATTATTTCTATGCGAGGCAGAAGCCGTCGAGGTCTTGGGAGTAGTTGTGTTTTACTGCGTATCATGGCTGTGTTTTACCGCGTATCATGGCGGGTATTGATTGATTGATTTAGAGGAGTTATAAGGGATTGGATTGGGTTATAAGGATGACTGCACCAATGAATCATTGATTGATTGCAATGACTGCAATGATTAATTGATTGTATATTGATATTATTGTGCTTGTTATGGATTTCTTATTGATATGTTAATTAATGGCCACTCTCACACACGAACACCATTGAGATTTTTTGTCTCACACTCTTTTGTTTTCCTTCCTTGCAGATTTCGGAGTTTAGTGGAGGACCTTGTCAAGTAGACGTTCAACAACTTGAGTGATATTGGGTGAAATGGAATTTTATACCTTTTATATCCCGCTGCTTGTAAAAATAAAGCTTGTCAGAACTAGTTTATAATTCTGTTGCTTTTGAAATTAGTCTGTTCTGCAAGTTAAATGTTCAAATTTTAAAAAAAGAAATTGTTCACAAGTCGTCTATTGAATTGTATTTTCTTAAAGTCTCTATAATGTCTTACTATTATCGATTGAACGCCTCTGTCATTTTAAAAAAATTAGTTCACATTTTTAGAGCATTACACCAATAGTCCTAACTTATTCTTGTTTCCTGTTACTATTCGGTTGAGTATTAGAGTCCGTTTATGACTCTAAGTCGTATAGCTCGTCCCCAACTACTATATATACACTAGATTAGCCATTGTAATATTTGTACCAAAATCATCACAGAGAAGAATAATTAGCAGAGATTTATAGAGCTTAAGAGCAAGTAGACTAGAGCAGTAAGCTGATTATTATTATTAGATCTTAGACATTGATCGAGTAGAGACAATTAGTCAGTTATTATAGTTGAAGTTGTATTCTACAAATCTCTCATTGTTTAGTGAAATTCTGGCTTGGTAATACCTCAGACGTAGTCAAAGTTATTGGCGAACTGAGTAACTAATTTTGTGTCATCTTGCTCGTCCCTGATTTTTTTATTTTATTCGTTATCCCCATCATATTGCAGTTTATTTTCTAACAGAATCTTTCCAAAGTCCTCCTCAGTCAAAACAAAATGACAAATCACCCAACCTAGGATATAGCAAGGACCAAAACTTAGGGTTTCCAACCGGCTGCTTTCTCTGGTGATAAACTCAATGGTGATGCTACCTCAGAGAGGAATGTCACATGAGGAAAGGACCTTTGTTCCTAGAGAATCCTACGTTTGCTCTAAGCACCTATGTTCGACACATGATGGAGACCCTAGAACTAGAGGCACTGCGACTAGGAAACATGTCGGAAGCTTTAAGAATCACATTGCAAATGGAGGAAATCTAAAACATCATGCTAGACCAGGCGGATCAAAATACACTGAGGCTCTTTCCCTTCCATCACACTCCCCTAATGTTCCATATGCCCATAAAATCCAACCATGCATCGCTAATTTACATGTGCAACGTCCACATGATCGATCATTCATTCATTCTAGGATATGAATTTCGTTACTTACTATAGGTTCACCTCAAGGTAAGTGGGTGCTCTTTTCTGAATGTGAATCAAATTGAGAAACGTCAATGAAATGTTACAACATTAGGATTCCTTGACCAGACACCCCGAGGCAGAGTTGCACTCAATAAAGATAATCTACCTGGCCCACTACGGTCCAAGGTGCAAGCATCTGACACGTGGCATGATCTTGGTTGGACACGCATTAATCATGTACATGACATTAATCTTAGTCACTCGAACATCTATATATATCGTTACTCATTACTCATTATCCTAGACGACTAGGCTCACGATTCAAACCTCACAAGTTAAGTTTAAGATTGAGTAATACCGGCTAAAAAGAAGTTAACCATATTCAGCTAATTGTAAACTAATATTTTTTTAAGATTTAAAAGTAAAAAATAAAGGGAATGTGTCGAAAAAATATCTCGCACATGGAAGCAAGTGGCCGGAATTTAATATATAGTATTAAATATAGTGAAGTAAAGGTAAAGGAAACAAAACCACAGAACATAGAAATCCCATAAGAAGCAAGAAGACACGTTCACTTGTCCCATACCATACATCCAATTCCACCACACGTATTTTCTTTCTTCCTTGCTTTTCTTCTCGACGTGTAGTCTGGAATCCCATTCATTTTCTAGTGTTTTCTGGTATTGAAAATTCTCCTTTTAACTGTCACCCACAGTTCCAGTTTCCATGTTCTGATGTTCGATCAATATAAATCTTATTTATAGTCATACGTGCATCTTTATTATCTTCCCGTCATCACATTAACAAACCCACACATCAAATATGGCACTGCCACAGAATCTAACAAGAGAACCGGAGCCTGAACATCCAAAGGAGGAATATGAGAGTGAAACCATCAGCTGCACGAGTCCTTCAACGGCGGAGGCTGTGGAGAGCAGTCGAGAGAGGCTGAAACGACATCGTGTGGAAGTAGCAGGTCGGGTATGGATACCGGATGTGTGGGGGCAGGAAGACTTGCTGAAAGATTGGATTGAAAGTACCAAGTTTGATGTAAGTTATAGTAGTAAAATGTCTGCTCGAGATGCTCTTGTTGCTCAGGCTGCTGCTAGGAAAAGAATAAGAAGGTCGAACACTAATTCTGCTGCTGTTCCTGCTCCCAGAATACTCAGATCATTAGAGAACAGCTGTTGAAATTGTTTGATGCCAAATATTATACTCATCATTATTCTTCTTCTTTTAATGTACATCAACACATGAGCTCACTCTTCATTCTTTTAGTTACTACTTCTGCTTTTATTTGTTTGCTTCCCATAATAAATGCAGGGGCGTAGCTATGTAGACCTAATTTTCATTATATAGTTGAGTTTATAATTTATCATTACCTGTTAGATATATTCGTGGTTAAAATTTAATTTTGTTAACTATAAATTAGTCTAAACTAAACAATTGACATGGAACGGAGGGAGAATGTCCTAGTGAATCTAACAGCTCGGGAGCATAGACCTCGTAGTGAAGTTAACAAAATCGGAAGGATGTCATGCTATTCTGATAGTAAGTTGTAAACATATTATACAATATACTTCATCCGTTCTACAAAACTTCATACAATTATCATTTTTAGACGTTTCATAGAACTTCGGAGAGGGTACAAATTTTGAACAGAGACCCAGCAGTGTAACATGTAAGTTTAGTACAAAATTTGGCTGCCATTTTTCCAGTGACAAGTAAAATTGAACAGTTGCATATGCTGCAGTGTCCAATTATTAGTGGAATGCAGAGATTTGGCTCCGTAACTTGGGAGGATTAAGTATAACATATAGGATAGTATTAACAGCGAAGAGATATAATATACTGCCGTTAACTGCCAAAAGAAGCATAGAACGTAAAAGTCTACAAGTACTAAACACCTATAGGCTACCAATCCAATGACTAATATTAACTGTTGATAACAATTGCCAACACAAGATGCAGATAATTGAAAGTAAGAACTTATAACATTTATGCAACATAGAAAATCAGGCTCAACTTAATAGCTCAAATGAACAGGTGCTTGTATTCCCCATTGGCAAATTTACAAATGCTGTCATAGGATGCTGTATCTGCACAAGAGTATCAAAGAAGAAAGCTCCAATTACTTGCTGTATGATATGGTTATAATATGACTTAGGAGAAGCATATAACATCTCAATTTAATTTCCCCCGAGATTTCAAGAGACAAATTGTTCAGTACTCCATCAAAAATAACAATGGCAATAGATCATATACCTATCCCATAAGCACCCTGAAACATAACTAATATGCCTTGCAAAATCGATGAATTAAATTTTCATGTTAATCAAGGCCCATTGACTGGAGATTATTAAAGGAGACTAATAAGACAAACCTAACTTTAATGAATAGTATAGAATATAGATTAATAAAAACCCAAGCTTTCACTCTAAATGAAATTGAAAGAGGACAGAAATCTTTACAGACATGTACACTCAAATATGTAACATGAGATTACTATCTTTGCTTTTACGATTACAGCAAATCCAGAAACAAAAAAAACTGAGTAGAACTGCACACCAGCTTGAACCTAGGTTTATCAGCTGAGTATGACTAGCTAGCCTCATGGATATATGCTCCCTCACCCTTTATGCATCTCATTACTTTTCAAGGAAGCAGAACACAATGTACCACATGAACTTGTAAAGGAAACGAATGCCCAAAAAAAATCGTACTACAGATCTTTGCTTTGACAGAAAATTCCGCATGACGTAAAACACCCATAAACCATGACAAGACCCAACAACCAACGGATTTTAGATTTGAGCTCATATCACAAGTAGCAGGAGACAAAACATATTTGACCTTTTGAAGCAAACATAATGACTACTATGACATATTAGCAACAACTTAACGCATGGCCACACACATTAAACCTTAAATATTAGAAATGCCATCGAACCCTAGTCCCAGTCGAACTCCCCAAATTTGCACATAAACTTTAAACATGAGAATCGCAGCACCGCCCACCACATTTATTAATTACACCATTAGACTAATTTGAACTTGGCATGCCTTTAGATCATCTAACATAAGTTACTGTAACAGTTTATAAACCTCAACACAGAATCAACTAGAAGTAAAATTCACATAGAGCTCAACTAGAATTAAATCTCATGCTTCTTCTGAGTTGAGGAAAGTAACTAAAACAAATCAAGTACAGGACATGAAATTAGGAAAATAAGGTTGAATTGTGAGCAAAGCAATTAATCAAACAGGTAGTATGCATATCCAAAATTGCAAGCAAAAGAGAATAAAATTACCAAATTCATCACCAAAGTTGGTCCAAATCTCGGGGCGAATACAAAGACGGTTACCAGAAGGCTCAGCGATACCAATAACCTCCATAAAAGTGGTGAGATCTCGACCGGGATGGCCCGACAGGAAAAGCTCTTGACCGTCGGTCGATAACCCGATGACAGAACCAGCAGCCGGATCGGCTTTAATCACCTTGATAACAGCACGAACTCGATTTCCAGAGTAGATGCGCAGAAACTCACCATTAACAAAGGCTGCACAATTTGATGTGTCCATTTCCTGAAAGATAAGAGAATTGGTTAGTATTCAGCCAAAATTGTACTCGATCGATCTAGGGTTTAAACTTCAAAGGCTTCCATTTCTCATGCCTTTTGCAGATTTGGCTTGCTGTGTGTATCTGATTGATTGTTCAACTGCTACTTCTAGGTCTAGAATCTAGATTAACAACAAGGTAGAAAGGGCTATATACTTATAAGATGCTAAACAAAATTGAATTTGGCGCTATTCCGTCGCATATTCCCGCCTTTTTATCAATGAGTACCACTTTCCCTACATTTACTAAAATCGTTAGTTGGACTCAGACTAGTACTAAAGAGTTGCTAAAATTAATATTAGTAACGTGATAAGATAATCAGCACTAGAAGGTTAAGAAGTTTTATTCTTCGAATGAGTGAACATTTTTTCCGTATAGAGAATGATTGAAATGTGGCGATTAAATATATTAATGATAAATTTATCCAAAACATAGTAATTATAATATTATATTATCTAAAGAAAATAGTTAAAAATATTGATAATGTAAATAGTTCTTTCCGGGAAAATATGGAATAGAAATTACGATGCATGTGAAAAGCGTATTCTCATCTTGTTTAATGATTTTCTAAATCATTTGACATGTCTCAGTACAATCTATTGTTATCCATGTAATAAACTTATGATCAATAACAATATATAAGTTACAAAAGAAAAGATTAATATTCTAAAATGTATCTTTCTCAATAACAACAAAAAAGTTTATATTTATTTATTTGCCTCATCTTAACTTTTATTTAGTAAGATTTATGTTTATACAACATGTCTTCTATATAATGAAACTAGGGAGTTGGGTTTCATTATGTAAAAAAATTGAACATTTTATATTTACACCCTATATAACAATTACATTATCTTATTTAATTGATCTTTAATTTAAATCTCAAAGACTATTTTATTTTATAGCTAAATACCAAACAACATGTAAACATTAATGTGTTATAATTAATTTACGTACAAATATATGAATGTAGATTATAATCGATTTGTATACAAGTTTATTTTGAAATTAAAATCATGACATGGAGTTTGACTAAAGGAGTGTACTAGCTGGTTAGCCAGCAATATTTAAAATGCATAATGATTAGTAAATTGAATTTGACTAACGTAAATGCAACAAGTATTTGAAATAGACGCTTAAATATGAAAAAAAAAATTATGTAATTAGTGTAATGGCCAAATTTCGCTCTTCCAACAAGACTGACAAATTGATCCATCAAGGCCACAACCCAATCCACGATCCTTATATGAGTCCTTCTTAACCTCACGCGCGGGTCGGGCTCCAAGAGGCCGCCGAACCAAGCCACTTAGTGGACCTGTCACACAACCAGAAGGCTTGCATACTGACTAACTCATTTGGCCTCCAACTTCCTAGCGGGCCGACAAGCTAGCCAACACACATGGTGAGTCTAACAGACATGCGAGCCAACCTTACTTGGCTGAATCGCCCAGTCTGCCAGAAACGAACTCAACCGACTTGGGACTCGTCCAACCCAATTAGCAAGGCTAACCATGTTAGCCTAACGGATTGACCGACCCACGTTGCTTAATTAACTCAGTCAGTCAGTAAGCAACCGACTAGACTCAGTCAACCCATGAAGCCACTCCTGACCCGAAATATAGGAGAAGTGGGTACAGACTCTAACGATGGGATGGTCTATATAGGAAGGCAGGCGGAAGGAGAAAGGATCATCTCATCCGACTACGAAAAACCCTAGCTATCAGTTGAGCGCCTCTCTCTCAACCCCAGCACTCTATCAATCAGTCAAAAAATCAAGCTCTCAGGTTGTCAGTCAGACATTGTCAGCCAGACGTTGTTAGTCAGACGATCAAGCTCTCAGGTTGTCGGTCAGATGATCGAGCTTCACCTTCCGCCATCCCACCTTTGCTTATCGACGATCACTAGTTAGCTCCCCTTCGCACGGTCAGCTAGTACATTATCGGTAACCATTCCCATCCATGTATCTCACAACTTCTCTGTTAATTAATTCACCATTTTCGCAAATTGCACCTATGGTATTTGCTTACCCCATAGCACTCCAAGCATTCACAAGTAAAGAACTTGGTTGTCGAGCATCAAATATATTAAGTTTCAGTTTGCAGCATTCATCTTCAAGCGCACTTCTTGGATTGAGCAGCATCTGCTTACCCGCCTTAGTCCAAAAATGGACACTGTCAAGATTTTGTAGACCGTTGTACAAAGTATTTAAGCATCCAATGGCAGGAGCCTAATTTCCATAGTAATTGATCAGGAGTCGCTGAATTCTTCCCAAGGGAAGGGTCAGGAAGCTTAGCAAAATATCTGCAAAATCGCTATCGACAACTACAAATAGTACCTTGGTTTTTTCTTTGTTCATCATCAATCTCAAAGGGAATTTTACTTCATCTTCACCAGACATCTTGTTTGCTTTGACTTGTGGAATTGAATCAAAGACACAGAGTTCTAAGATTAATACTTGTAGTGATCACCAAACATCCCATCCAACTTATATATTGCAGAGGTAAACCAAGAATCAGTCCCAACAAATTCCAGGATAATGAGGACCTTCCCCGCCTCCATATGCATCCAGGGGGAGAATTGCAATTTTGGTCCTATAAGTGACCATCCATTTCGAAACTGGTCCAATTTTTTTTTCCGTTTCGATTTTGGTCCTGAGGACCGTATAAAATAACGTATGTGCGTATTGGAGCTAAGTTGGCATGAGAAGGCTGAGTTGGCGTGAATTGGAGCTAATGTGGCGTGACATGGCACACATACATGGAGTACCAATATTGCAACTCCCCTATCTCATTCATTGAGCTTCACTTGGAGCAGACGGTCACTTGGAGCTCGATTGCTTCACTGCCGCGGCGCTGCCAAGCTCTTTGTCTCGTGTTGTGGGTGGATATGGGAGGGAGACAGATCAGAGACGATGGTGGTTGAAGGTGCAGGGTGATGGAGGGCGGATCTGGGAGGAAGAAGAAGGGCTCCGTGGTGGTGGGCGACGACGGGTGGACAGGTCGATGGTGGCGACGGAGGTTGGTGGTGGAGACCGACAGTGGTGGATTCGATGGTTAATGGTGTCGATCGAGCAACTGAGGTGTGGCAGAATTGACCGCCGC